>JAXIVD010003725.1:5000-43086 GCA_036785275.1 Cancer borealis
AAAACAAAATACCACCTCAGACCACGGCAGCCGCCAGCACACATATGGATGTCGATATTACATCAGAACAGACCGCGATACCAACACATCATCATCCAAGCAAACAAACTCCCCAAGGAGGATTAAGGAACGAGACAGGTCACACTACGTCCAGGGAGGACATCACCAACGACCTGACTGTCCACCTCACCAACAACAAGACACACCTGGCACCTCCAACACCCAGCCCACCGCACCCGCAGCCTTCGCTGTCAACCAGCCCAACGCAGCCACCTCCACTGACAGCCAACCCAACGCAGCCACCTCCACTGACAGCCAACCCAACGCAGCCACCTCCACTGACAGCCAACCCAACGCAGCCACCTCCAATGACAGCCAACCCAACGCAGCCACCTCCACTGACAGCCAACCCAACGCAGCCACCTTCACTGACAGCCAACCCAACGCAGCCACCTCCACTGACAGTCAACCCAACGTACAGCGGCCACAGCACAACACACAAGGATCAACGCTCTCACCCACACCAACGGCCAGAAACAAGACGATAAACATCATACAATGGAACATCCACGGGGTGACCAGCAAGGCAGCAAGCCTCCTGCAGTATATACACACCCATGATACAGCAATCATTGTTCTACAAGAGACATTATCGAGTGATGCTTCCAATATGAGATTCGGGAAATATCAGCTTCTTCAACAGCCCTTTCAACAAGGGGGCTCACGAGGTCTCATCACACTCGTTAGGAAGGATATACCAGCCACCTTAACAGAAAACTCTCCTCAACTCGGCGATCAGGTGGAATCACTCAGTGTCACAATACACCTCAACAACAACGCCAAAGTTGACGTAATTAACGTGTACTGCCGGCAACGGTCGCACCTCAACCTGACTCCCCTTCTTGAAAACAGTAAAGGACGACTAACACTGCTTGCTGGAGACTTTAACGCCCACCACCCTATTCTCGAGCCATGGAAGGGTGGTAACAGTAACCAAAGAGGACATCACATCGTTCATGTGCTGGAAGACTTTCAAGAAATAAAGCTGCATGGTGAGTCACACGCTACGCATATAGCAGGAGGAAGATTAAATCTGCTTCTCACACTAAATGCCGGAGGTATAGACATCACTAGTGACCACGTACCAGAATTACTCAGCGATCACTGGGCGCAGACGATCAATTTCACAGTGAGCAGTGAACCAAATGTTGCAAAAGTGGAAAGGAAAAGATGGGTGACGAAGGAAGCAAACTGGTTGATATTTCAAACGCACTTGAGCACCTGGTACAGACACTATATTGTACCAGACAATGTGAACAGCTTTTATGAGGATCTGACTCGAGCCATCCAGGATGCAGCAGATGCCTCAATGCCACGCCGAGGGAAAAAGAAATATAACCATGGAAGAAAACAAATCTGGTATTACGATAAAAGGGTGAAGCTTCTCAACAAAATGTCTCGTCAGTTGACAAAAAATTACAAACACAGCGGCAGTGAAGAGGACAAAATACACCTTCAGGAATGGACTTCTTATGCCAGGGAACAAATGTCTTTGATCAGAGAAGAAAAATATCTGCAGTTCACCACACGCCTAAACCACAACACAAGTATGACTCAGGTGTGGAATAAGATCAAACACATCAGAGGGAAACACTCACACCCGCCCGCCCACCATGACCCAGCCTGGAAGGCTGATACATTAATGAGGGAGTATCACGAGAAATCTGCGACCGCAAACTTGCCTGACACACTCTGTGAAAAGAAAGCTGCCCTCGACCCCACGCGCCTGGCTAACATCACGGCGGCAACACGGCAACAGGACGACACAGATCAGGCAATAACAAGGAAGGAACTGCTGGCAGCAAGGAAGCTGAGTACAGACACAGCGCCAGGCGACGACGGGATAACATACACCATGTTAAATGCTGTCTGCCAAGTCGAGGGAGATCCGCTACTGAAGCTATTCAACATGTCACTCGCGCATGGAGTGCTCCCTGAAGCATGGACAGTGGCTAGTATCATTCCAATACCGAAGCCAAATGAAACAAACAAATACAGACCTATCAGCCTCACCTCAACCATGTGTAAAATGCTCGAGCGAGTCCTTCTCAACCGCCTTAATTACAAGATTGGAAAGCTCGACGCTGGAGTGAATGGATTCGTTCAGCGTAGAAGTACGGCGAACTGCATAGTTAACTATGTGGCGAATGAGAACGCAAAAACAGCAGTCTTCATAGACATTGAAAAAGCCTTTGACAGAGCTCAGCCACTAGTAATCCTGAGTCAGTCTGGGAGTAAAGGGAAAGCTGTTATCATGGATACGTCACTACTTGACGGATAGAAAAGCTCGGGTGATATATCAAGGCGCGGCTTCAATGTACATGACACTAGAAAATGGAACGCCACAAGGAGGAGTCCTCAGCCCCAGCCTATTCAACATTCTAATGAATGTGTTAGCTAAACTCCCTTATCCTGACGGAACACAGCATATTGGTTATGCTGATGACATCGCTCTGCAGACAAGTGGGAAAAATTCTTCAGCCAAGATGCAAGAGGCGTTGAACGTACTAACGACCAAGTGTGAAGAAATCGGATTCACAATCTCACAAATTAAAACAAAAGCAACGGCCAAGACACGCAGCATCCCACCTAACAAGTTACATATACAGGGTCGCAACATTGAATGGGTTACCTTGGCGTCATTGTTGCAAGAAACAAAACGTGGCAGGCTGAAGTGCAACATTTAAAAAACAAATGTATTATGAGAAATAGAGTCATCAAAGCTCTATCATGGAAAGGAATAGGAGCTAGAAGCAACGTGATCCTCAGCACCTATAAGGCTTTGGTGCGCTCACTAATAGATTACGCAAACCCAGCCTTAATTAACATTACCGCCACTGACGTCAAGGTGTTGGAAACTGTGCAGAACGACGCTCTCAGGGCTGTATGTGGGGCACCAAAATGGACCAAGACGGAGAATCTTCGTGCTGAAGCTGAAGTATCGACGCTTGCCAGCAGAATAGAGCATATAACAGCAAACTTCCTGATAAAAACCTGTGCTCGAGACGATCATCATGACCACGTCCATTGTGCTTTGCTGCGCCACCACGAGGGGCAGGATGGACAGGGCAAGTGGATCACCAAGGCAGCAGGCATCCTGAGTGACTTTGGCGTCACCTGGGATGATGTAAGAGATGCCGTACCACCTCAGGAACCTCAGCCATGTACTCCGTGGCAACAAACACCAATCAAGAAAACTGTTACACCGCTGCACCGGAAGAAACAGGAGTGTATTACAGCAGAAATGCGGCAACAGGGACTTCAAAGTATACATGAAGCGGCGAATGACAGTGCAGCAATATACTACACCGACGGGTCCGTTGAGCAAGATGGACGGTCAGGAGCGGCGTTCGTATGCTCAGTGAGGGACACAGATGATGATAGCGACGATCACACCACCACCACCAACACCTCAGATGCCCGGCGGGTGACAGACTACTCCTCCTCCACCCAGGCCGAGTTAGCGGCCATCAAGATGGCTATTGAATTCACGCTCCTCTCATAAACTTAGTATCCTCATAAATACTGACTCAAGGACAGCCATCGCTTCACTGTGCAAACAGAACAATGAAAATCAACACCTGACACAATCCATCATTACCGCAGCCAAGGCCATCCAAGGAGAGGGAAGAGCGACTACCATCAATTGGATTCCTTCTCACGTTGCAATCTCGGGTAATGAAAAGGCGGATCTGCTTGCCAAACAGGCAGCTCAACTTCCATCTGTGAGCCTTATCATCCCTAGAACCCAACAACAACTTCGGCAGAAAACAAAACAACATGCAAGGAGAAGGAGACTTCAGCAAGAGAGAGAGACACAACAAGGAGGCAGCATTAACGTTCGCTGGCTGGGAGAGGTGGCCAGGGGTAATCCCTGCCTGCCCCGCCCCGCCGAGACCAGACGCCTTGAAGTAGTGAGGTCGAGAATCCGGCTGGGCTATCCTTACGCTTGGGAATTAGGGATTGCCACTCCGGATGAAAAACGACGATGTCGCGTGTGTGGTGAACAAAACGGACATAAACTTGAACACTATTTACGAGACTGTCACTGTGTAAACAATTTCCGAGAAAAATGTGATGTACCTAATCCAAATCTTGTAGACCTTGCAAAACATTTTCTGAACATTCTACCAGAAACATTAAATGCCCACCCTAAGTTTTGCGACATCAATTAGTGAACATTCATGTGTGTACATAATTTTATATAGTTACCCAAAATAATAATGATAAATGTATTATGTGTTCATACCAAACATATTAACAAAATTATTGTATAATATATTAATAATAAATGTAATGTTTAAAATGCTGAGACTGGCCTAGTGCAACAAAGTCTCTTTCATATGTATTGCATATTACATCTTGTGAATAAAAGTTAAGAATCAGAATCAGAATTCTCTCTCTCTCTCTCTCTCTCTCTCTCTCTCTCTCTCTCTCTCTCTCTCTCTCTCTCTCTCTCTCTCTCTCTCTCTCTCTCTCTCTCTCTCTCTCTCTCTCCTTATGTTTGTTTTTGTTGTGTGTGTGTGTGTGTGTGTGTGTGTGTGTGTGTGTGTGTGTGTGTGTGTGTGTGTGTGTGTGTGATAAATACGCAGTCAGGAAAATAACCACAGCCCACTTCTTGAAGACAATAGGAAAAATGTATGGAATAAATGATCAGTAAAGGTAACTTTGTAGTGCTTATGTTTAATATAATATATAAAGTGTATTGTCTTTTTCTTTCTTTACTGACGCCTTTTAATACAAATGAGTTGGATATACTACTGAATCAAGGAGAAAAAACAACAAAAAATATTTAATCAAGGAGAAAATCTATAAAAAATACTGGCATAAAAATGAAATATTAACTCTACAAACTTTTCAATACTTTTAACTTTTCTTATAGTCAATTATATTCAATTATAATCAGTTAATTGCTATTATTTACCAATTAGTAATACCAATCAACCCGGGGTGATCAGGAATAGGAGAGACACAAAAAGGGACGAACGGGAACGGGCGCGAAACGACCCGGGGCGAAGGGGACTAGACGCGAAACGACCCTGGGCAAACGGGAAAAGGCGCGAAACGACTCGCGGGCGAACGGGAAAAGGCGCGAAACGACCCGGAACCCCTGGAGAGGGTGTTAGTAACTTGTTTATCTGTGTCCATTACTGCTGCACTATTACGGTGACACTGCTGCACTATTACGATGGCACTCTGCAACATCTTTATGGTGGCACTCCCAACACAGTGATGGGGCTCATTAACATGAAAATAATGGTAAATTTACAGTGTTACACCAGCCGAGCCCGACATTGTTCTTGTTTTGATTGATTCAGACTTTCCAACTTCATTTTTTATCTAACTTAACCTAACCTATAAAAATTTAACCTAACTGTGAGGGTTAGCTCGGCCTCCGTGGTCAGTTGTTAACACAATAAAGACATACTTATTCTCTGAGTGCTACAACCTTGATGACATGACTGTTCGTGATTCATATGCTTTGATAAATCATATGTGAACGGTCCTGCAGAGCGCCATTGGCTGAGTGGGACCTGTTAAATAACGACAACAAGTAACAAGTAAGTAACAATTTACATCTGATGAACGAAGTCATTGTGACAGAAAAGCAATAGATGAGTGTGTTATATGTGCAAAACACACCCTTTAACACCTAAGTGACCTTCTTAATGAGACGGGTGTAACACTGTAATAACACCTAAGTAACTTGTGCTAGTGAGGGAAAGTGATGTGTTAGATACACTCAAAAGTGTTTCCCAAAGTGACCTGACCTAGGAATGGAAGCATCTGTTGCTTTCTTGCCACATTAGTACCTTGGCAAGTGCTACTTCCAGTCCCGGCCTTTTTTAGGCCAGCAGCCTCCCCAGGAGAGGGGAATGCATGGGCCAAAGCTGCAGTAACCTCTACAGTGAGTTCTGGGTTTCCTCCTTTAGTTAATACACCTGATAACTTTAGAGGGTGTAAGATTTTCTCTGCTAACCTACTGTGGGGGTCTCATGCAGGATCCTTGGATTCATGATGTGGTGAAGGGAAAATTTCTAGAATTTGTGTCCTTACCTATTCAGACTGTGCCTCCACGTCCTCTCATCCTGTCTCGGGCGGATGATCAGACCCTGAACAATGCCTTATGTCAGTTCCTAAAACAGTCAATAGTGGAGCCTTGTTTACCTGATTATCACGGTTTCTTTTCCAATGTGTTTCCCATCATAAAGCCGGTAGGGCCGGCGAGGGTTATCCTAAACTTGACGGACCTTAATGTTCATGTGCCTTATATTCTTTTTAAGATGGACACTCTGAAGGATGTGATTCCTTTAATCCTCCCTAATTGTTTTTTATTACAGTTGATTTCAAGGACGCCTATTATTCAGTTTATGTTAGGCCTGAGGATAGGAAGTGGCTTCAGTTTTGGTGGAAGAGCTGCGCTTTTAGATTTACTTGTCTCCCTCAGGGGTTATCTTCTGCTCCTCACACCTTTACAAAGTTACTGAAACCTGTCCTCTCCCACCTTCAGTCCCTTGGAATGGTTATGGTTTGTTATTTAGAGGACTGTCTATTTATTGCTTCCTCGGTAGAGGCCTTGCGGGCCCAGATGGACTATGCCTTGCACTTCTTTGATTCTCTGGGTCTCACCATCAATGTGCAAAAGTCTGTCCTGGAGCCTACCCAGAGGGTTACTTTCCTTGGTGTGGTTATCGACTCTGTTTCCATGACTGCAACTTTGCCCTCCCGTAGGAAGGAGCGCATCAGGGAAAAAGGTTTGCTCCTCCTCAACAGGGATATCACCTTACAAGACTTGTCCTCATTTATTGGTTTAGCGGTGGCTTCTGGTCCTGCTGTAGAGTTAGCTCCTCTCCGTTATAGATACCTGGAAATTATTCGTAACAGGGATCTTTCTTGGTCCTATGGCAATTATCATTCACGCGTTTTAGATAATCATGCCCGGGAATTAGTCACCTGGTGGGTGACTAATGTAGAGTTTCAGGAGAGGTCGCTTTGTTCTTCTTCTCCAACCTGTGAGCTGTTTACAGATGCCTGCCTGACTGGCTGGGGTGCTTCAATGGGGGACTTTACAACTGGAGGTCACTGGGCCCACAAGGAACTGGATCATATAAACTCTTTGGAGTTAAAGGCTATTCTGTTAGGCTTGCAGTCACTTTGTCGAGATAAGATTGGCTCTCATATTAGGCTTCGCTCTGACAACACCACTGCAGTTGCATGTATTGATCGATGTGGTAGCACACGACCTACGCTTCAAGCTCTTACAGAACAGATTTTTGAGTGGGCTGCTTCTAGGGGTATTACCTTGTCGGCACAGTATGTACAGGGTTTATACAATATGACAGCAGACACGGAGTCTAGAGTCAGCAGGATGGATGGTGAGTGGATGTTACAGCCGCGTTTTTTCAGGATGGTTTGTCAGCGTTTTTATACTCCTGATATTGATCTTTTTGCTACACGGATATATGCTCAGTTACCGGACTACGTTTCTTAGAAGCCAGACCCATCTGCTATGTGCATTAATGCCTTTACCTTGGATTGGGGTGGGAAGAGTTTATATGCTTTCCACCTTTCAGTGTGATATCCAGAGCTCTCCGGAAACTGCAGGACTACAGGGCGACGGCGCTGATGATTCTCCCACTGTGGCCAACCCAGGTGTGGTTTCCGGCAGCCCTTCAGATGTTGGCAGCCGATCCAGTCTTGCTTCCGCGCTGTCCTCTGCTTTTACCGCAACAGCCAACTCTTGCACACCCTCGGGTTCGGGGGTTGGTCTTGACAGCGATGGTGCTCTCCGGGCAGCGTTCACACGTCGAGGCCTTCGACAGAGGTTGCCCAATTTTTTCCTTCGATCCTGGAGATCTAGCACTAAGGCACAATATGGGCCACGTATCAACAGCTGGCTGTCTTTTTGCCTCGGCAAGGAAGTGGATCCGTTTCAACCACCTGTGAATGTCCTTCTGGACTATCTGTTGTCAGAATTTAAACGGGCGACAGGCCGCGGGTACAGCTCTATGAACACTATCCGATCTGGCATCTCTGCAGTCGCTACTATTGATGGACGTCCTGCAGGCCAACATCCTTTAGTTTCCCGTTTCATGAGGGCAGTCTTCCTGGAGAGACCGTCTTTTCCCCGCTCCTGCACTACTTGGGATCCTCAGCTAGTTCTGGATTATATCTGCAGTCTGGGTCCCACGGAGGATTTGTCCTTTCCTCAGTTATCCAAAAAATTGGTCGTTCTTATGTTTGTGTTGTCTGGCCAACGTGGCCAGACCTTGCATTTGCTGGACACTAGAAAATTGTTTGTCTCTGAGACTCAGGTTGTTTTTGGGATTAGCGATCTGCTGAAAACTTCCCGTCCTGGGATCCATCTGTCAAGGGTGGTCTTTGAGGCTTATCCGCATGACAACCGCCTATGCGTTGTCCACACCATTCAGTATTATCTTGAAAGGACAACGACCATCCGAGGGACGCTTACTGGGTTTTTCTTGACGACACAACCTCCAGTACGGTTGGCCTCTCGTGATACTTTGCGTCGTTGGGTGAGAGATGTGATGGGTGCTGCTGGCATTGACCTTACAATATTTTCTCCCCATTCAACTAGGTCTGCATCGTCCAGCAAGGCGGCCCTGGTTTTGCCATTATCCACGATTGTCTCCACCATTGATTGGGCCAGGGAATCGACCTTTACGCAACACTACCAGAAGCCCATTGCTCAGCATGGCCAGTTTGCGAGGGCAGTTTTGTCATAGTTTGTTTAACCTTTTCCTCTGCTCAGGGTTTAATGTGAGGGTTCTTTGACCCCATTATTTGTATGGGTGATTTTCTTTTCATGTTCCTGTGGGACTGTGTTTCACTATGTTTGTTTTGGGTAATTGTTAATGCTTGACTTTGTTTCTATGGTTTTTCTTTTCCACGGCTCCATACTGACTACTTTTTTCTGAATTTTGTGTGATTTGGTAGGTTTTAGGAACCTCTCTAAAGCTCTCATTGGGTACCGCTGTGACGTCAGTTAAATATGGTGACGTGAAATTGTAAGATTAAACGAGTACTTACTAAGTATGAAGTTTGATCGTAATTCCACGAACATTTAACGACGTCACAGTGGTGCACAATGCCCTCCCTCCCTGCCCTAGCTATTCTCGGAGCTCACTTTGGGGCTTGGGCTCTCAGCGGTAGTTGGGGGCTTCCTAAAACCTACTCTCTAAACGGACTGATGTTGGTTTGGTAGCAGAGCGTCTCATTGTGCACCACTGTGACGTCGTTAAATGTTCGTGAAATTACGATCAAACTTCATACTTAGTAAGTACTCGTTTAATCTTACAATTATAATTCATATCGTACAGGAAATGCCGGAAGGAACAGTTCTTGGCAAACAAGGAAGACCGACAAGCACCAACCAGGCTTAGCAGCAAAGGCTGCATTGCATATGATATTCTACCATTACTAATAAATAATATTCTCTAAAGTTAAAGGATTCTTCTAATTATAGATAAAAAACATTACTATGTAAAAAATTCATAATATTCAAACTAAAAATTTCTCTGGCATGTACAAGCGCATTAGGTATATAACAATTTTGTGAATGTGAATAACTGATAAGTTTTCCATCTGACTGAAGGCAGTTAGTCCACTAATATAATGTCACTGTCCCAAATCCAAGAAAACATTATCAACGGTCAAAGGAAATACACAATGTGTGATAGCGCATTATACACTAAGTTCAAACCGATGTAATCAGCAGAAACGTCACTTATTTGATCAACACTGGAAGTTCCCACAATGCTCTTTGTTTTTCTTTACACTGGGGAATGATGATCGACGAAGAGGATGTTGGAACTATAAAGTGACGCTAAGCACTCCAGCAACATCACTCAAGATTGTGAATGGTTAGTTGTTTAAGAAAAATTACTGCGTTCATAGCATTTTGTGTTCGGCAACTACACTCGTGCCTTCCAATCGAAGTAGAAGTGGCAGTCCAGTCTATGAAGCTAAGTAATCACATCCTGTCTTATTCTAAAATTAATTTGGAAAGTCTCGTATCAGGACGGGCGTGGCTCTAGTGATTGCTTATCCTAATGTTTTTCACTCTCTCATTTTAACGTTTGGGATAAACATTCTTCTAAGGGAAAAAGTAAAGGTACACAAACCGTCGAGTACAAATACTATATATAGAAACATAGGATTAGCTAATATATATGGGACACGGCGGTAGATGAGGTGCATTCCCGTAGGAGACACGGACCTGCTATGATGGGCTCAACGACAAAGGTGATGGTGGGCTGTGATGGTATTTTATGTCAATATACCTCACAGTATAACAGTTTTTGAAGTTATCTGAAACCATATAGTTATGCACTGTATTTCCTACATCAAGATGTGTGTAGTGTCGGCGATGGTAATGGTGGTGGTGGTGGTGGCCGTGGTGGACGCCAACGCAATTGTCAGGGCAACTCTGATTAGTGACCAGATCAGCGCGACAGACGTAGCCAAGGAAAAGCTTTCAACCCGCAACACAATATATCTATTTCCAGGAACAAAAACCGTCACGGTACTACATCATTACATATTATTTGTAGCATTTTTTTTCCGTAATACTATTTTTCAATGGTAAGGCGTCCTATAGCATTTCGCCTTTCAAGACGAGATGCTATAAGACGTCTAACTTCTGATTTTTCACTAGTTTCTGATTGGGACTAAACAAACCTGGTTCTGTTCAATGCCTCAAAAACTCAGTCTCTACAACTATTTAGTCGACACATTCTTCCAGATAACTATCCACTCTTCTTCAATGACACTCAACTTCACCTCTCCTCCACATAAAACACACGCGATCTATCCTTTCCTAAAAACCTAAGCTGGCAGTTTCATATTTCTACTCTTGCTCAATCAGTTTCAAAGAAGTTAAGTGTTCTATGGCGTCTGCGTCCATTATTCTCTCTCTCTCAGCTGCTTGCCTGTACAGGGGTCTTATCAGCCCATGTAAGAAGTATGATTCTCATGTCTGGGAGGGTTCAACTCACACAGCTCTTTTAAACAGGATGGAGTCTAAAGCTTTTCGTCTCATTAACTCTCCTGCTCTAACTGACTGTCTTAATTCTTTAAGTCACCGACGTAATGTTGCATCTTTATCTATCTTCTACCGCTATTTTCATGCTGACTTTTCTTCTGAACTTGCTAACTGCATGCCTTCCCCCCTCCCGCGATCTCGCTGCACAAGATTTTCTACTTCTCATCCCTATTCTGTCCATCTTCCTAATGCAAGAGTTAACCAGTATCTTCACTTTTTCATCCCTTACACTGGTAAATTCAGAAACTCTCTTCCTTGTCAAAACACCTTTAATATTAACTGAAATTACACTCCTTGCTTTTATTTCCCTTATTGTCTTATTTGCAGGGTGTGGAGACAAACGAGATATTTTTTAACTTCTTTTTGTTTTTCCTTTTATTGTATAAAAAAAAATCATTGACACTAGCAAAATAAGTACCATATGTTTTTGTGATAATTGAAGAAAGTATCCTAATAAACAAAAAAATTAAGAGAAATTAAGTAGCACGTAAATGACGTTTAAAGTGTGTGAGTGAACGCCACATTTACCTCCTCACAGACTCTGGTGGTGAAAAAAACGGACACCACCACGTACAGTTCTTGCTTCTCGACGATGGACGGCCTACAGACCTGCACAGACCCTGGTGCCGCCCGCTACCTTGTGGCCACCACTCACACTCTTCAGTCGTCGTGAGTGTCACTTGAACCAAGCGAGAGAGAGAGAGAGAGAGAGAGAGAGAGAGAGAGAGAGAGAGAGAGAGAGAGAGAGAGAGAGAGAGAGAGAGAGAGAGAGAGAGAGAGAGAGAGAGAGAGAGAGAGAGAATCATATTTTTAATCAATAATTTTCTTTCCTTTGAAGCGGGATTACTGTTGAGCGTCAAGCACTCTTTCAAAACGCAGAACCATCTCATATTGACGGCAACTTTGAAAACAATAAACGAGGTATGTATAAGTTTAAGAATTCTTTCCATAAACAATGTGCGTTCAATATTTCATATAAATAACCTACTGTCAAAAACCTTCATATATAATGCAATTCGATCCATGTTACATATTCTTGGTGTAAATAAAGCTCGTCCTTCTTTGTGTGATAAAGTAAAAAGATGCAGTGACCAACTTTCCCTTTTCTTCTTCTTTAATGCAAGCAGACAATTAATGAGTAATGATGATTTTGATTTTCATAGTTGCAGGAATTCCGGCCTTCATCCCTGTGGTGCTCCCCGTCAAGTATGAAACACTGATTTTAACCTCGATTGTTACCACTTCCACCATCAAACACCCGTCCATCACCGCTACCGTACAACTTAGTGGCTGTATCCCACCCACTCTACCTTTTGAGGCTGAGGAATGTCCAGATCCCAAGACTCCTCCTACGCCTTCTCCTACTCCTACGCCTTCTCCTCCTACGCCTTCTCCCACTCCTACGCCTTCTCCTACTCCTACGCCTTCTCCTACTCCTACGCCTTCTCCTACTCCTACGCCTTCTCCTACTCCTACGCCTTCTCCTACGCCTTCTCCTACTCCTACTCCTACGCCTTCTCCTTCTCCTACTCCTACTCCTACGTCTTCTCCTACTCCTACGCCTTCTCCTACGCCTTCTCCTACTCCTACTCCTACGCCTTCTCCTCCTCCTATTCCTTCTCCTTAATCCTACGCCTTCTCCTTCTCCTACACCTTCTCCTACTCCTATGGTAACTTAACCTGCTGATCAGACCCCATTAGCTATCAAGTTGCCAAGAAACACAACAATGATGTTAGTCTTATTTATACTTTGAAAGGCTCATGTGGTCCTCTTTACGGACAATCATGGTCTTTTAAGATTGTATTTGTTGTTTATTACTTTTGCACTTCCAATAAAAGACAGCATATTAACGACACTATTCCTAAACACAATTTTTTACCTTTGGAAACATATTTTTGGGTTTATCCTAGTGTGCGTTTCTTGCTGGACCTTTTTGTGTAGACTGATTGTGTTTAGCGTGTACAGTCATTGATTACTTGAACAAAATGTCGTTCCAGAGGAAATTAACATTGAATATCCGCTTATAATTCATTCGTTATACAAGAAAGTAATTATACACATGACACAAATAAGTAGATGAAAGACACATCAAGTGGACCTTCAGTGAAAATAGACATACGTGCGAACCTTATACCAACCTTTAAACATATAAATTATAATATTATTTTCATAAATCAAAAAACATGATCTTAAGGCACCTTCCTGCAAACACTTCATTCTACTATCCGAGTATCAAAACATATATATATATATATATATATATATATATATATATATATATATATATATATATATATATATATATATATATATATATAACACTAAATTATTTAGCCAAGGTATCCACGTTTCGTATTACTTAGGTTCTCCAGGCTAACAGAAAGTAGCACCATTTGTAACTTTGCTCATATGTGACAACAACATCAAAGAAAAAATTCTAGGTAATTTTTTAAGATTAGATATGGCCAACTTAGTTGAAAGAGAACGAACAGCCGGCATTTGTAGAACAACACAAATAGCTTAAAAAACTTAACGAATTAAAATTACGAATAGTCAATAGAAATAAAGTGATCAAAGTAGCGTAAGAATTCTATAGAAAATTGTCCAGTCGTAACGATAGAGTTAATTTCTTACTTCCACACAAACACAAACCACGAAATTGAGTTAATTTTTCTTAGGGATGAGTTATATATTATAAGGAAACAATTATATATACTCAAATAAACATCATCCGTTGATGCGTCGTAACTTTGATATTCGCCATGTCATCACCACGTCGAAGTAACGCACGGTAAGCATCGAGGAGGGAGTGGAGACTATATACGTGTATCACAACAAGCCCTCGTTACCTATCCTCCTTTCACTCTTTTCTAATGTTTTTATTTTCTACTTCTTCATTTTTGTCGCGTGACCAATCATACCCTCCGCGACAAAATATCAAAATATGCCCGCCCGCCCGCCCGACAACGCACGCACAGCCCGACAACGGAAGCCTGTGAGGAGATACGTAGAGGAGTGTTGAGAAGGAGAGAAATTAATAAACAGACCCCTGGGTGGTTAAAGGAAAGGTTACTCTTTTGCAGCTGAGGAGATGCCGGGCTGAAACACTGGTCCCGCAGCTGAAGCAGAGATCACCGCAATCCTGGGGGCTCTGGATTCTGCCCCAGGGAAAGGACTTGGAAGTTATCCCCCCCAAGGACGAAGGCTTGGTGAAGCCCGCCCGCCCGCACACATAGGCCGTCTTACTTTAAATATGTGATGTTAATGCAAAGCACGAATGTGAAGGTTATTCAAAAGCTGTCTCTGTTCTTGAAGTCAGTTTTGAATATGTTTAGATAAGTAGTGAGTTGATTAGGTAATTCTTGATTTATTATTAATCATCTGTAATTCTGATGCAGTTCTTTACTTGTAAATTTTTGTATAAATAATTTATTTTTTCTTCTTTTTTTGGTAAAAAAGATGTTATTTAAATTGATTGTGATGTTGAATTCGCTCGCCATAGTCTGTAGGAGCTGTGCTCCATACTTTTTATAAAGTCTGAGCTATTGAATAAATTCAATTCAATTAAATTAAATTAAATTAAATTCACACACACACACACCACACACACACACACACACACACACACACACACACACACACACACACACACTTCCTTTTACCTTTCTTGCAGTGATGTTATGGTAGCAGATTCAAGCAAACTGAGGGTGTTGCTGGTCACTAATTATAAGGCCATGGCCACGTAACCCGTGAAGGTGGTGGATGTGATGCCGTCACGGAGCAAGGGAAACAAGAGTCCGTAGCCTAACAATGTTGATCACACACTGCCTGAAGTGACTGAACGTCTGAAAGGCCTTCATCCTGTCAACATATGACATCTACTTTTCCTATAATCAAACATAAAATCAAATTCTGATGCTTGAACTATATTCAGATTGTCTATGATATGTAGATTTTGACTTAATTCCGTTGTTTTAGTTATATAATTAGATAAACACGGATAATATTTGAGTTTTACAATCGCGCGCGTGGCATCATTACAGGGTTGTCAAGGCAACGAGACACACCGCCGTGTTACCCTCATCTTCAATGTTTGGATAATATATCATAGAAAAGTATCCTAATGCACTGGGAAAATCATTAAATTCACAGTAGCTTTTAGTGTGTGTGTGTGTGTGTGTGTGTGTGTGTGTGTGTGTGTGTGTGTGTGTGCACATCAGTCAGTTATCCTTGGATTAATACCAGTTTTAACCTTTAATACTTGCATAAGCTTGCCATAACACTTTCTATTTACAAAAGCTAATCAATGATTAATAGTGAAAAAATATTCATATCGTTAAAAGTTTACGAATATATGAAGTAAATGATAGCGATCGATAATTGATCTAGAAGGAAAGTAATGCATTCACTCATTCATGAAGTTGTTACGTCACTTTAAATATGATATACATCTCTATTCCCACCTACTATTTCGTACCTTTGTTGCCAACTTAATGACCACACGAATGTCGTCAAAATTGGCCGCTGACTTCAGTTTCCTGCATGTTTTCCTCTTTTTGAATAGTATCCTTTCATGCTAAATTACAAAGGTACTACGTAAAGGTATACATACAATGTTCACTAGTCTAATGACTTATATTTCTTACTAGTTTGAGGTCACAATATACTGGCTGTTGATGTACCCAGCAGTAGACTCAGAGGAAGAATATTTACCCATGCAAGGACATATTAGGGAATATTGGTTGACGAAACTACTTAAAAACTAACCAATTATTGTTATGGTTCCTTTAGGAAGAAAGCATTGCCCACTTTGAGTTACAGCGGCCACAGTTTATTTAAATTTTATTTGCACAATTTTCTACATCATCAAACAAGATAGGACGTTGTTGATTTTATAGAAAATCAATTTGCTCGTAGTTACGCAATTAGACACGAATTATATTTGTTGGATGTCTCAAACTCATATATTCAAAAAGTAATAATAATGATTAATGTACAAAATAATATTAGCCTAAACAAGGTAGCTTTTCTATACCAATATTCAATTGTCCTCATCCATAAATTAGCCATTTGTTTTTAATCGTATTTGCTCCTTACTAGCTGCTAAGCCTTTCCATTTCTCTGCTATCCTACTTGTAAATGGTTTCTGCCAATCTATTTCTTTTCTTTCTTAAACTGAACCATTTGTTGCGAGTATTATCTTACCTACACAATAACTAAACTGTATATCTCCTGTTAACCATTTTACCAATCTAAAAACATCACATCATCCCTAACTTATCATTTGGGATATACGTTAGTGTTTTAACCTCCTTTTCTACAGCAAGTCATATACATAACTTTCAGTAGTTTTATGAATCTACTTATGTGTACTCACTCTATATTCACCTTGTTAAACAGTAGACTGGCTTTTCCAGAAACCATAGTGGCAATCAAAGAGAAGGTTGTGAGTTGATAGATGCCTCATTATCTTCTTGTTAAGGACAGACTCGAAGGCAGGAAATCAAAGCTATAGGGCAGTAGTTTGAAAGATTGTAGTGGTCACCCTTTTTTAGGGACAGGTTGAATATGAGCAAACTTCCAGCAAGAAGGATAGGTAGAAGTAGTGAGACACAGACGAAAGAGTTTGACCAGGCAGGGAGCGAACTCGGAAGCACAGTTTTTCAGAACAACGGGAGGGACTCCATCCGGACCATAAGCCTTCCAAGAATCAAGGCCTGAGTGGGCCTGGAAAACGTCATAATAAAGAATTTTTATTTTATGAATGAAGTAGTCAGAAGGTGGAGCAGTAGGAGGATTATGCCCAGTATCATCCAAAGTTGACTAAGTTAAGTGCTCCAGTCTTTCTCAATTAAGCCTGATTTCACATTCTTTAGAACATTCAGCCCTTACTCTATTTGGGCAATCAAAACCACTTCACTCTTACTCTTCTTACAATCACCTCAAATTATACCATATGCACACATTATCAAACACATCTATTATCTTTTGTAGGTCAGTCTCATTTTCATCAGGACTATGTCATCAACAAACAGAACTATATTCAACAACCATCTACTACCATTTATATTTCTACTCTAACATCACCAACCACTGATATATGTCAATCATCCACAAGGATATTACACACCACTACCTCAGAAACCCTTGTACTATTCCAAAACTCATTTTTCCATTAAACCTGATACAAGCCTCAGCATCCATATAAAAATCTTCATCCCATTCAGCAAACTTCCACCCACACCATACACCTTTATTACATCTCATATTGCCGTTCAGTTAATTTTGTCACAACATTTATCCAAGTCATTCTATTTGCTGCTCAATTTTTTCCTTTTCCTCACTTATCCTTACTTTCCAATCATTTTCCAAAGTCTTCATCCGCTATCCAATTATTTTTTGTAGGAACAGTTTTCTCCTGTCAGCATTGACATATAAATCAGAGAGACTTGGACTTGGAATGAAACCATGTATGCAAGATGTGACATAAGACCTTGTGCAAAGGGAGTTAAGTGTGGTGTAGTGGAATGGGTGAAATTAAATATATTGAGATGGTTTGGTTATATGGAGAAAAAGAAGAGTGAAAAGTTTATAAAGAAAGTGTATGTGAGTGAAACTGAGGGTCCTAGGAGGAGGAAGGCCAGTCGTAACATGGAAAGATAGGGTTAAGGAATACATGCATGAAAGTGTTGAACTAGCTAGAAGGCAATGTGTGGATAGGAAAAGGTTGAGGCTCTTCTGCCATGGCCATCCCTTTGGGGGACATTCCTTGAGGGAGTGAATGAGTGAATTGTTGCGAATAAAGTAAGTGCCAGGTATCAGAGGTCATATGGCACTATGTTAGTTAAAAGGCAAACATCAGAGCAAAGAGATAATGGTAAGGCAAGTATGGAAAAGGAAACAATGGTTTGTTATAGTAAAATGCTTTGATCAAATGGAGAATGTGGGTTTGTCATAAAACAGCAAAACCAGAGCCATAATGGTATTTAGATCCATCAGTAAAAATATAAATGCAATTGGCATGAGTAGAAAAGTATTAAAAAAAAAGGGATCATAAGATGTAAGTTATATGTATCAGACTTGGAAGATCATAGATAGGGAGTAAGAAGCAGAGGTCATTTCTATGGGAGTGCAAACCCCAGATATTTCAGTGGAGAATGGACAACATCAGATAAAAAAAAAAGGAAATTAACGAGTTGGGATAATGGTAGGAATTACTATTAAGGGAAGGGAGAGAAGATGGGTAAGGTATAGGCGTTGTGGGAGGAGATAGAAGAGTGATGTTAGTGATCACCATGAAATTAGATTCAAGATTAGTGCAAAGAGGGAGGTAGAACAAAACACTGCTTTAGTACCAGAGTTTAGAAAAGCAAATTACCAGGGCCTTAGATACCACCTGCAGAGTATAGATTAGAAGGGAATGGGAGTAGGCAGAAAGGAGGTTCAAAGCATTGAGGTAGAATTGCATTATAATAGCATAGTTAGGGAAATTCATACAGGGTAGGAACAGTATATACTTAAGAGGAGGATTAGGTCAAATAGAAATTATCCAAATTGGATGAATAACTGTATTAAGAGGGATAAAAGAAGGTGATTAGTGGTAATGGATGGGCATGGGCGAGAGTGAGAGGAGAAGTTATAGAAGTCTGGGTTATAGAAGAGGTCAGAGTAGAGAGTTGGTGATTAAATAATTTCCCCGAACTAGGCATCTACAGACCATATAGTTCTGCTGGGGTTAATAAGAGAGCACTACTCCTCTCACCAAGAAGCTGCCGTGAACCAGGATCGAACTTGCATCCGATAGGTAACGAGCTAAATACTGTACCACAGAGTCACCGTGGCTCCCAGAGGGTTGGTGAGTGGTTTTCAGTTTTGGGGGTATATATGGTTCTAAGGTGGTTATTAAATAGAGGAAGGTATGGATGTAGGAGGAGTTAATGTTGGTGTTAGGGAAGCAGGTACAAGAGGAGGTGGAAGGCATGAGGGAGTAGACAGGTGGGTATGTAAGTAAAGTGTTGGCACATGCTATAGTTGCCTGTAGCTGCGGGTGTTCATCTCGTCACATTGGCCTTTGAGCCTGTAGTGGAAATTAATCTGTTACACAGGGCCACTGTGACATCCAAGTTTCTACAGTTTACCTTCCCCAGATTTCCCTAGGTACCCACTTATCTACCAACCCGTTTGGGAGGATGAGCTGTGTGCTGACTACCTTCGTTGGAATCGAACTCGGGCCAGCGGATTCGTAGTCAGACGTGCTAACCACTGCAGCACTGAGGCCCAAAACAGGTGGGTAGTTAGGGATTTTTCAGAACAGAGGCTGGAGGTATCAAAGCCAGGGGATTTAATATTTTTAAGGTGTATTCCCCAATGCACCAGTTAATTTTGAATTTTCATAACTGGCCATAGTGAGCTAAAAATGAGTGGGGGATATAACTGATCCTTTTCCCATAACCCCCATGAGTAATCACAATCAATGAAAGAGGGAGGGTATACCGTGCCAATGGCACCCTCAGACCATGACCGAATTTGTAGTTAGCCTCTCGTCCTCTTAGCAAGGCTCTCACACTTTAGAAAAAGAACGTGATAGTGAGAGGTATGAAAGAAAAGACAGATAAGACAAGAGAAAATAAAGCTAGAAAAAAGAAAAAGGCCAAGGGAAAATAGGTTGGACCAGAAATTGAATTCCAAGGCTGTAGCCAAAACATCTCCATCATAGCATCAGGCCACAATCTCTGGATCTGAAACCCCTCCATAACAGGAATGGGTTTGGAAACAGAAACTAGATAGAATAGATCGATCCCTTGTTTCACCCTTCTTTTACATGTTATATATTCCCTCTTTTGCATTTCTCGTTTGCTGTGGTACATTTCTTTCCACTGTTTGTCTTGTAGACATCTTTCTTTTCCTTCATTACTTCTTAACCACTTCTGTTCACCATGCATTCCCTTTCTTACTCTCCACTTTCATCCCTACCACTCCTGTTACATGCAACAACACATTTCTTGTACAAATCTCAATAACCTTAACATTTACATCTCATTACATTCTCCTATTCAGCATTCAGTGCATCAGTAACTTTTTATATCCCTCTTGTGTAACTTAATCTTTGACTCTTTCGACTTTAAGCCTCTTTCTCTCATCCTATATTTTTTTCTTAACTTACACCTGTCATTCATTTTCAATTTCCTTAGTACAGTATGATGATCCAATCCCTCAAACATACCTCTCACAACTTTTGCATCCATCATATCTGACTTCAATCTTTAATCCACAGCCATATAGTCATTTAATCCCTTTTGCTCATCTTGTACTCTTATTCTCCATGTTAACTGGCAGATCATCTTGTGCTGAAAGGTTCTCTGCTACAAATAAGCCCTGCTAAGCAGACATCCTACAGCCACTCGCCGTTATAATTTCATCCAGGTACTACTTCCCATTAAACGCTTCATCCATACTTTCATTCTCCACTTTTGCATTCATGTTACCCATCACAATAGTCCTTTCTTTCTCAAACCTCTTTACACATTCATGCAAGTCACTCCCAAAATCAATAATTTCCTTCTTCCACTGGGATAAAATGTATAAGTGTGTATGGGACCTTTATTTATACAAGATATATGAACACTGACTTTAAAGCTATATCTAATTTCAGGATATTATGTGATGCATGTTTATTTTTTTCTGTTGTTATATCCTATATTATTTTTGATATATGGAGAAAAGGTGATTAAATAATCCACTCTAAACAAGGTAGCTATAGACCAAATAGTTCTGTTAGGGTTAACAAGACCACGCTTCCCCTCACCAAGAACCTGCCGTGAGCCAGGATTGAACACCCAATCTCCACGCCACGAGTTGAGCACTGCACCATAGAGCCACCTGGCCCCCTAATATATAAAGAAGTTTTTGAATAAAATTTAACCAAAAATGTACTGAGACAGTTATATATTCATTAATCTCCCATTTATGAGGCTACTTGTAAGCAGGATGACTTAAATAGGCTATACGAGTGGTCAGAGAAATGGCAGATGCAGTTTAATGTTAACAAGTGTAGTATTATGAGCGTAGGTAAAGGAAATAGGTCTGTAGACTACACATTAAATGACACTACCTTAGGAAGGTCATATAGTGTGAGGGACTTAGGAGTTCAAATAAGCAGTGACTTGTGCCCCAGGGAACAGTGTATTATAGCTAGAAATACGGCCAACAAGATACTGGGATTTATTAGTAGGTGTGTGACAAATAGGAGTTCTGAGGTAATTCTGAGGTTGTATTTAGCGTTAGTCAGACCCAACCTAGATTATGCAGCTCAATTTTGGTTCCCTTATTATAGGAAGGATATAGGTTCCTAGGAGGCAGTTCAGAGAGGAATGACCAAGATGATTCAGGGGCTGAGAAATTTACCCTACAAAGATAGATTAAAACGTCTTAATCTCCACTCCCTAGAGAGAAGGAGGGCAAGAGGGGATATGATTGAGGTTTTCAAATGGATAAAAAGAATTAATAAGAGAAAAACTTAGATTCAGGACAGACATAGGTAGATATTGGTTCACAAACAGAGTCGTGAACGATTGGAATAGGCTGGATAGACACGTAGTAAGTGCTGAGTCAATAGGTATTTTTAAAAGACGGTTGGATGAGAGTATGGATAGGGATGACAGGTGGGATGGCTAAATATTGAATTATTCCAAGGGTGGGGGACAAGGAACTGCCTCGTGTAGGTCAGTAACTGGCCTTTTGCAGTCTCCTCATTTCGTATGTTCTTATGTTATGTAAATCTAACTACCAGTAGCAGAGAAATTACATTTTAAATAATTACAGTACATTGTATCACAATTTTAGTTCAAAACAGAAGTAGAATTCAGTGTTATACCAATTATGCATTTACTTACAAAACAAGCTAATTTTACCATTATGAGGCAAAATATGAATATTTCAATCCCTTTATCTACTGCACGACACATACAAAAAACCTATTGAGTATTTAGCACAATTATTGAAAATGTATTAGAAATATTTTCCTATATGTAAATTTCGAAATTTGAAAAGTTAATATATATAAAATAATTTGCTTTTGTTATGAATGAATGCATATACGATGTGTTGGGTATAATAATGAACCAACAAAAAAGCCATGACAGGAAAAAATAATTGTCTGCACATTTCCATATTTGGACAGCTCTTACATCTTACTACAAATTTATGGAAATCAAACTTTTCCATAGAATATGAAATGAAGGAATTAAAAAAAGCTTTACAGATTCTTGTCTAAGATAACAAGTGCAATTGGATTGTTTTCCATCTTCTGAAGCGTGATGTAGTGGCCGGCCATCTTCTTTGCCATATCAGACTCTTTCCCAGTCTTATCTAACAGGAAATGGGCAAGCTGAAAATGTTAATTTAGAATTAATACATGTAAGAGTACCAATAATAAAATGAGCATGTAGCTATATAATGCAGTACATTACATCAATATGATTATTTATCTACCCTGCCTCAGTCACACCCAAATTTCTTAAGCTGGGATGCAATTGTCCATTGTTGTACACTATTCCTTTAAAACTAAAGTTCTTTTTTATGGTAGTGATCAAATAAACAAAAAATATTATATCATGCACTATGATAATGATGTACCTTTTCAGGGTGAATTTTGAGAGGGAATGTCACCAGACATATAGTTAGGTAAAATCTTTTGCAAAATAATCAGAATGGTTAACAAATTTGTTGAGTAATCTGGATATTCTAGCAATTCCTTACACTCAAAAATATTAAAATTCATGCAACACATGGAAAAAACTCACATCAGCATCACCAGACTTGTATTTACTGGCTTTGTGGTACACCTTTGTCATCTCATTGACCATTGACCGAGATCTGGTCATCACATTATTCAAGGTAATTTTGTACTGCGTTTCAAGGTTACCACTCAATGAAAGATTCTGCAATAATAACATATATTTATGATTGTTTTATACTTATTTTCCAATATCCTTATAACACTTACTTATAGATGTCAATAAAATTCAATTTGTAAATTAGGCAGAATTTTCTAATAATCGAAAGATGATAAAGCCAAGATGGCCATAAATGGTTGGCACCCCCATCAGCTCCCCACAACTATTATTCGGAGAAGCAGAGAGGTTCACAGAAATCAGACCACACTAAGGTTGAAAACTTGGCACTTGGCCAACATATCTACATGCATATAAATGTACATCCTCGTGTTGTGAGACAATGTTGGTTGTGCAGCATGCTATGTTCTCGGATAAAAATGAAGGAATATAAACAGCTGGTGTTCCCAGACAGTCCTATGAAAATACTAAACAGATCCTACACTGCTACTTACCTCATCAAAAGAGAAGCAATGTATTCATTGAACATGGTAGAACAAGGCTACAATAGTCTCACATTTAGTGATACCTTATTTGCCAATTTTTAATTTAACATCAATCTATCTATATCTATAAGCCCAGCTACACTCCAGCCACCAAAACTAATCTACCTCAGCTCTAAAGACATTGAGCCTTGGATACCATCACCAGATTATCCCTCCGTGTGGCCCACCACCTCAACACTGACAGCTCTCTGTAAGAAGATGGCAGTGCTGGCTGTGCTGTGTCCTTCCCCAGCATGGAGCCACCGCAACAGGGCTGGGCAGACCTTTGACTCCCAAATTCGTCAAGTTCCACATATTATGAGCTACATATGTTCCTGGATGCTGTTACTTTGGTGACACAGACCAGAAACAACTGTTTGATCCTCTTTGACTCACAGCCGGCCCTCCATGCCCTCTCATCGCCTAGTCCTGCATACCAAACACTTGGTCACACAAATACCTCGTCAGCTGGCCAACGACACCGTTTACCGTCTCACAAGGACTGCTGGTGCTACTACTGCCTCTATTCTGTACTACAAGATGTTATGCCAAGCTGCCAACTCCCCTACTTGCCACCGTAGGAATGCTGAGAGGGATACTAGTGCATCCATCCACCACTATGAACACTTCCTCCCTCGTCCACACAAGTATCAATGCAGTAGACCTATGGTTCACTGGCACAACATGGTGTGTGCCCACCTCAGGTTGGGCTACTAACCAGTGTGGCAAGTGGCTGAGAAGGTTGACATTCCTCACTTTTACTCATGTAAGCTGTGCGATGTACCAAATGCCAATTCTCTTGATCATTATTACACAAGCCCCTTGTACATACCTAAACTTTGGCCACGTGGCTGTATATAATGCCCGTCAGCCTTGGGTGTAATGAAAAAAAAAAACTTTAATCCCTCTTGGATACCTTTTACGACCCACAGGGAATGTATGGTGATAGTATTCTTGCATCCCCCACCACAGGGCTATCAACGTTTAATGACAACTTTTAAAATGGATGCAACAAGTTTCTCATAAAAATGTTGCTATGATAGATGAGTAATCAAATATAAGCATTTATCTATTTTCCATTGATGAATGTTTCCTACCAATTTGTATTTGGCCTTGATAAAATTCAAATGACATTTTTTCTGCAATTTATTTATTAGGTTTTGTCATGATGAATGAAATAAGAAAAAGGATAAGATATAGCACATACTGAAATAAGAAAACACTATGCATTTAGTTAACTTAGGATGGAATGTATATTTTCAGAAAGAAAGGTTATTTTCAACTTACTTCTTCTGGAATATTAATGTAAAAGTTCCTGCGGAAATTAGCCTCATCTGTGAGTAGTCCACCTTGATGAAGATACTTCTTGAGCACATTTATACCTTCTTCCCATTGACGGTCACTCTCCTCCAAAAGAAGTTTGGCTAAGCCAGGCATCTCTATTTTTTCGTTGCTATAATATTTGCTCTGCAAACAAGTGTATAATGTTCATTAATAAAATCACTTGAATCAACTAAATATATGATAATCAATGAGAATTCACTATCTGTGTTCTATCTGTCCAGTCTGATGAATCTAGCATCTGTTAAGCTGCATCATTATAAATGTTCAAATTCATTGATATTTCTTATAGCTACTATGTAAAGAAAACTGGCTGAAAGCAAAAGAAAATCCTTTGTGATTACCATTCCCTAAAAAGAAAACAGATCCAGAAAGTAAAATATGTATCTTATTAATATTATTTCATAGTGTCAATTGGGCAAGGAACATGTCATACAAATCTATTAATTTCACATCACCACCAACACTATCAATATCATCCTTAAGGGCCTCTCTTAACCTTCTCACTCATCTCTATTATCTGCCTGTCTATTCCAGGTCACGCCAGCAACTTATCCATCTTTCCATCTAATTCTCTATCTACCCTGCCTTCTTTTTTCCATCCCTAGGTTGCCAGTCTGTTACTCTAATGATCTGCATTATTTATTATCTGTCCTGCCAATGTCCACTTTTCGTACACCTGATTAAATACAATGTATACATCATAATTACTTACATTATCTAGGTACTTAAGAGAATTTTGAAAATGGCTGCTCATCAATTTGACGAATTTCTCACAGTCGGATGAAGTATTGAGAAAGGTGGAGGGAAATGTATCTGAAAAATGTTAAAATCAATTAACAAAGATTTTATTAGTTTTTTTTTTTTCTCTCTCTCTCTCTCTCTCTCTCTCTCTCTCTCTCTCTCTCTCTCTCTCTCTCTCTCTCTCTCTCTCTCTCTCTCTCTCTCTCTCTCTCTCTCTCTCTCTCTCTCTCTCTCTCTCTCATTTTTTGTTACATTACTGATAATTTGCAGACTATACAATGGACAATATCATTGATGTAAATTTGGAACTTTAAACAAAATTAAAAAGCAATCCAATCAAAAGAAATATTGTGTAGGTCAGAGAGCAAATAAGAAATGTTCGTGTTGTCTTAATTTCATTAGTTTTCATGAAACTCAAATAAGTGTTAAGAAATCATAATCCATAGAGAAAATGCTTTTCCACATGATGCACGAAAGTTCATGATTTTAAAACTAAATTGGATGCAAGTACACTTGACTCTCGATTTAACAATCTCTATTTAACAGATTTTAGATTTAACGGAAGCCATTCGTTACCGGACAAGTGGAGAGAACAATTGGAAAAGTCTGCTGCTTGAAAAATATGTCCACCAGGTGGCAAAGTGAACAGTGCGGGTGGAAAAAAATTCCTGCCAAATCAAGCATGTGGTGTCAGTCACCGTTTATCTCTTGACTTAACTAGCCACACAGTCAGGCTGTGTTTGAGCATATTTCTTGTTACTTTACTATTTTACTCAACCCATTAGGTTGAGAAAAATAAGTGTGTTACCCTTAATGCAGAAAATAAAATTAATTAAGATGGTGCCAGATTTGGAAGACCTACCATATGAGGAAAGATTAAAAGAAATGTATCTAACAACACTAAAAGAAAGAAGAGAAAGAGGAGACTTAATTACAATATATAAATTCATAAACAACCCGAAGGAAACAGATAGAAAAAATCTAATAGTGAGAAAAAAAGGAGAGGCTAAATATTTGAGAGGACAAGAAAAATTGCAAAAAGGAATTTGGTTGAACGACACATAAAAGTATTTTTTTCCTAAAGAAGTATAGATACTTGGAATGGACTGAAGGAAGAGATGATAATGGCAAAGAATGTACATCAATTGAAAGAAAAACTGCAAATATAGATAGAGAGAAAGGATCACACAAGTGTAGCTCAGGCCCTGTATACTACAACTATATAGGTAAATACACAAACATACATCCAAACAGCCTGGTGAACGGTTGTCTGGTGAATGGCTATCAACTCCCACCAAAATACCCGTGAAGGTGTGATGCAAGAGAACATAAGAGGCCTAGTTTTGAACAGTAAGGTGAGGGCTAGTCCTATCTCATATATGTACATAGAAAAGTTCTCTGCGGGGAAATTAGAATGATAAAGAGAAACATAGATAATAAACAGACTATGGATGACTGAGCAATGAAGACGCTGCATAGCAGTAGATTTGATGGCTTCTCAATGCAAGACAGCAAAATAGGAGAAAATATACCAAAGAAGAAATTATGTTACAAAGTGTGATACGTCACTTACTTGGAAGGGAAAACAAGATGGAAAAAGAACGAGTGATTTGGAACAGGAAATTAACAGCTAAGGAGCAAATTTGAAAAATTGACAACAAAAATAAAACAGAATGAAGATAAGGTTTAATTGCAGGTAAAAAAAAAGTGTAAAAGAAATTAAGGAAGAACTAAAGAATAAATAAAAGACAAGAGGAATAAATCATCAACTTGATCATGTACTAGAAACATAAGAGAAAAGAACCGAAATTTAGTAGATAAAAGTGATAAGACACACTGGAAAAAAAAAAGTTACTTTTGGAGTTTAAAAGAAAATACTTCCAATTAAATAAGAGAGAAAGGGAGGAGAGAAAGGTAGTAGGAGAGAGATAATCAAAGTGATACATGAGGAGAATGCAAGTCTGGAGGAAGAAAAGAAACAGCATTTTGACTAGATTGGTACAAAAAGGGAGGAGCTCGCAACACAAAAGTCAAGCTGAGATCACAGATGTCAGTTAATGACATTTTATCAAGATCATGGAAATTGTCACATAAAGATGAATATAAGAAAAAATGGATAAGGAGAGACATGAATGAGAAAGAAAGAGCTAAACTAAGTTAACTGAATTAAAAAAAAAAAAGGAAAACAATCCCTTTAGATCAAAAGTGGAGGAATGAAATTCAGTTGGAAGGTAAAGGATCAGAGATTGAAAGAGTGGTACATGTCAGAAGAGAAGAAACGAAGGACAGCTTACAGGATCAAGGAAGTGAATGGAAAGTATCATACACAAACATTAATGGAATGTTATTAGCACTAGTGAAATCATGTGACTACTTACGAGAAGAAAATCAGACATTATGGTGGCTGATAAAACAAAATTGAGTGATTCATTAAATGTTGTGGGAACTGGTGTAGATAATTTTGATGTATGGAAGAGAAACAAAAATGAGAAAAGGATACAGTTTGATGCTGATAGCGAAAAAAGATGTGATTAAAGGAAATGTGGCAATTGATTTTTTTTTTTCTTTCTTTTTTTACATTAAAAGGATACTGGCCAAGGGCAAACAAAAAAAGGGTAAAATTTTTTTTTTAAATCCCACTTGTCACCAGACCCTGTACAGAGGACAGTAGGAGATATAGAGGCAGAGGGAGGAGGTCCAATTTAGCATTAGAGATGTCTTTGAAAGAGTTTAAGTCATAGGCAGGTGGTAAAACAGACAAAGGAAGAGAGTTCCAGAGTTTACCAGTGTAAGAGATGAAAGAGTGAAGATACTTGTTAACTTGTACGTTAAAAAGATGGACAGAATAGGGATGAGAAGACGTAGAAAGTCTTGTGCAGCGAGGCCGTGAGAGGGGGGGAGGCATGCAGTTAGCAAGTTTAGAAGAGCAGTCAGCATGAAAATAGCAGTAGAAAATAGATAAAGATGCAACATTGCATCGGTGACTTAAAGAATCAAGAGTCAGTTAGAAGAGAAGAGTCGATGAGACAAAAAGCTTTAGACTCCACCCTGTTTAAAAGAGCTGTGTGAGTTGAACCCCCCAGACATGAGAGCCATACTCCATACATGGGCGGATAAGACCCCTGTACAGAGCAAGCAGCTGGGAGGGAGAGAAAAATGGACGCAGACGCCATAGGACACCTAAGTCTTTGGAAGCTGATTTAACAAGAGTAGAGATATTTTGCCAGTTTAGATTTTTAGTAAAAGATAGACCGAGTGTGTTTAATGTGGAGGAGAGGGGAAGTGGAGTGTCATTGAAGAAGAGGGGATAGTTATCTGGAAGGTTATGTTGGGTAGATAGTTGTAGAAATTGAGTTTTTGAGACATTGAACTGAACCAGGTTTGCTCTGCCCCAATCAGAAACTAGAGCAAGATCAAAATTTAGGCGTCCTATAGCATCTCGCCTTGAGTCATTTAATTCTTGTTGTCATCAGCATTGGAGTGGATAGGGCATTGACTCATTTAGATAATTGATGAATAATAGAAAGAGAGTGAGCGATAGGACAGAACCCTGAGGAACACAGAAGGAGATATGACAGAAGTGTTGAAAGTAAGATCAGTGAAGAAAGTGGTTTAAGAAAAAATGTTCTATGATCCAATTAAAACCAATGTATGTAGTAGAGGACATCATGAGGAGATGTTAAAAGACAAGTAAGTGTTTGCAGAAAAGTATAGAAGGTAGTAATGATTTAACTATGATGAGTGACTTTGGCTGCAAGGAAGTGTGCTGAAAAGAATGGAGCACTGAAGGAGGGGGAAAATTGTGTACAGGCATAATACTAAACTTGGCAATGAGTAACATGACATAATGGATTAATGGAAATACAAGACTTGGAGGGAATGGAGAACCATCAAGATTCTACATAAAATCCATTACTGAAAATACTAACTGCCAGTGCCCAATAGGCAAGTGATCACCTACTGACCGAATTCAAAACAAATGAAGGAAGAAATTAAGTGAGGATAGAAGGCTAAAGAAACAGAACATATACATAAATTTTGAGACACATTATTTCATGGAAATGGACTGAAATAGCCTTAATTATATGGTTAAAAGTCTGCAAATAAAATGGCATACTTTTTTTGTATCTATAAAGAGGAATTTGAAAGGCATGTACAAAAGTGGTAATTAATGAGAAGAAAAAAATTTTTTGGTTTAACAGATGAGAATTAAAAAGATGATATAGAGAAGTGGCATAGAGAAGAAAAGGAGAGAACAAAAATCATGGAACAAATAGCCACAAATGGGAATGTAAGTATCAGCAGAGAAGAGGTAAGAATATTTGTGAAACATAAATTAGCATGAAAGAATATGGAAAACCCTATATCCTGCAGTGATCTAGTAAGTGATGTTAATAATGATGGTGATAATGTGGGTTCCTGTTAGATGTGAGCCAAATGCAGGATCATACCTTGTAGGTCATCAGATTGTGCTGGATGAGGGAATCCCATAATAGCCAGCAGTAGATATGGGAGTATGGAATACATCTGGAAATACAATGAAAATTTTTCAGTACGCTTGCCCCTACAACTTTTGTTGGCGAGGAGAAAGACAAGAGTGTATAATGCAGTGGTTCATGTTAGATTGTCTTCTAAACCTGAAAGGAAACATTGATAAGGAATACAAAAGTTAACTGTGAAATATAGGTTCGATTTCTTGTAAGCATCATTGGATTCCTGTATTGGAAAAGGAGCTGCAGAAGTCTGTACATTTGTTAGTAATTTTTCTATAAAGAAAAAAAAAGAAAAAGTTAAGTGCTGATTTTTATTTAAAAGGTTAAATTCTGACCAAGATTTCATGTGAGGAGGAGCAGTATAGATTAAAGACAAAAAATAGGTAGTAAGTTTGATAATTTACTATCATTTAAGCAAGGAAGGAAAAGAAAGAGAGAACTTAGTTTAGTAGAAAATGTGTAGGACCTTCGATGTATATGATGTAAGGAAGGCCAGCAAGCAGGTGAGACAAACATATAACGAGAATCGAATGTCTACTTTGTAAGCAGTTAAAACAAATTTTCTCATAGATGCCTGTGATATGATCAGAATGGATGGTGACAGTAATGCTAGTGTGTACAGAAAGTGTGACTTTGGAGTAATGGAGGTGGCTTTAGTCAGATCTCACCTCTACTATGCAATTCAGTTTTGGTCCCCATATTATAGAATGGATATGATAGTTAGTCAGTGCAGAGAAGGATGACCAAAATGATACAGGGGATTCATAATTTTAGTTACGAGAGGAGACTGAAGCTTTTGTAATTACACTCACTGGAGAGGCGTAGAGTAAGAGGAAATCTGATTGAAGTATTCAAGTGGGTGAAAGGTTTTTAATAAGGGGGATGTAGAAAGCTTCTTACGGTCAGTAATCAGGATAGAACAAGTAAGTGGAAAAATGTAGATTTAGAAAAGAGATAGGCAGAAATTGGTTTACAAATTCGGAGGGGTGGATGATTGGAACAGATTCAGTCAACAGGTAGTTAGTGCACTGATGATAGGGAGTTTTAAAAGAAGACTAGACGGCTTTATGGATGGGGATGAAAGGTGGATGTAGGTAATAAGGGGATAACAGGAACTACCAAGTGTTGGTCCCCAGTCCTTTTGTAGCTTACTTGTATTCCTATGTTCTTAAATACAAGACCCTGAGTTGATTTGCTCAGCTGGAAAGAATGGATGAGAATAAAATAACAGGAAGAACATATCGGAGTAGCAGGTGCTCTGGATGCAACAGAAAGGCATCCAACAGTGTACATGAAAGTGCAGTGTTACATATTTCAGAGAGAAGGCAGAAGAGAGAGGGAGATTAAGTAGGAATGAAAATGAAAACGGACATCAGGATGTATGTAGACCGGTAGTGAATCTCGTGGATTTTATTGGTAAGTCTTATCGGTAAATTTTTGCTTCCCCCACTTAGCACCTCTTTCAATAATGTACTCATTTACCCTAATATGCTTTCTGGGTAAATGTTTCCTTTATTGCCCTTTCCTGTTTTTTATTCTTTTCTTCCACTTAATAGTTTTTTTGTATTTTGATTCCTCATTTGATGTGCAAATGAATAATAACCGTAATATAAAGCCATCCAAACTCCACCATGCTGTTGATGCAAGGTTCACTTTCCAACTATAATTTTTTCCCTAACCTAACCTCATATCCCTGATTAATGGGTCGTCCTCATCAGAAGAAAAGGTAAAAATTAATATCCACTTGCACATAAAACCATATACACACATTATATAATGCCACAAAACCACTGGGTATGGTAGGATTGCCCGCTAAAGAAATTAATGAATATATTTTACTCTCCTACTAAAATATTCGATTCCACTTTTTTTTCACAAAAAAATTTCAGTCTCAATGTGGTGAAAATAGCTTACAATATTGTTTTAACTCATTCCACATTTCATTAAATTTGCACAAATCGCCATGCCGCACACTGCATTATTGGTCTCACTCTCGCATCTTGTTACTCCAGATGCCTCTCGGTTAACTTATTTCCACAGTAAGCAATCTCAACTAAAGAGCCCTAGAAACCTTATTAAGCCTAATATGTCCTCTTCCACGTTCAACTCTTCGATCTAGACGTCAACATTGATAGGAAATAGATTCCTTGTACCTCTATAGTTGTCCTCTCCGTTAATCATTAGGTTCTGAAATACAACCCACCTTGGCTTCCCTAATGCACTCTGCTACACAAGTCACAGATATAACTGAACAGTGTGTAAGAGTGTGTGTGTCAGATGATAACGTTATCCAATGTCATGTCACTACCTCACAGGCCACTTCTGAAGTAGTCTCATATTGCTGCACAGTAGTAATATTTTATGATGTAATCTATGCCCAAGTTATTTTTTTCCCAGTTCTCTTGCATTTGTTGGAGTTTGCATTACAATTTGGAAGGACATTATTCTTTATGGTCATATTAGTAATGCATTACAAAGGTACGACCCAGGGAAAATGCTAAGTAACATTATATTGAATTTCCACTGATATTTATCAGATACCTCTTTATTTTATTTATTATTTTTATTTTTTACCAGTAATTACTAGTGTAAATACACATGTTTTGATGTTAACTTGAACCAGTTCCCTACTTTAAGACAAATAAACTGGGTATTTCTTTACAACTACTGCTTCACCTCTTTCTTTTTTCTTTCTTTCTCTACATACTATACATAGTGTACTCAACACATCTGTGAAGGTTTCAGGTGGTGCTCACCATTATTTACCTCGCAAAACGTCTTTGAAGTTATGTTAGGTTATGTTATGTTAGGTAGGTTAGGTTATGTTAAGTTATGGTTAGGTTAAGGTTTAGTTTAAGGTTATGTTAAGTTAGGTTAGGTTCAGTTCAGCTAGGTTTGGTTATATAAGATTTTTAACATTTTATCACCCAAATCTAGAACAAAAATCTAAGGTTGAGAACCCTAACTTTTGAGTAATAAAATGTAAAAATCTTATATAACCGAACCTAGCTTAACTTAACCTAACCATAACATAACATTAACCTACTCTAACAACCTTAACCTAACCAACCTAATATAACATAACCTAACATAACTTCAAAGACGTTTTGTGAAGTAAATAATGGTGAGCACCGCCTGAAACCTTCACATATGTGTTAAGTACACTATGTATAGTATGTAAGGAAAGAGAAAAAAAAGAAAGAGGTGGAGCAGTAGTTGTAAAGAAATACCATAAACTGTTAGTGCATACTATTTTCTTATCTGGTAAAATTTTACAACTGCACCATAATGCACCTGGATCTAAATAAAACACTTTTCCTATGGATTTTGATCCATTTCGAATTATTTTGACATTAATTTCCGTCACAAATGCATATCTTATAATATTTCATCATCACCCCAACAAGCTTGGTGACTTGTGGGAATGCGGGGCAAGACTAAATATAATAATTTACGCAAAAAAAAAAAAAAAAGGTGCCAAAATCACTAAACTAACAAACAAATAATTCCCTATTGACGAATGCGCAATGCACTGGTCACAAAAACTGGCGTGTAGCTATGAAAGAAATGGCGTCTGCACCTTGCCCACACCCCCGTTTTTTAATCATAGAAAAAATGTTATAACTTCTGAATCAACATATCATAATATAACCTAAATTAACCAAACCTTAACCGGTAAAATTTTACATCTTCACCATAATGGCGTTTGTTTGTCTGTCTCACCTCTGCTCCTCGTCCAACTCCTTATTTTTGGTCATAGACAACATTTGATATCTTCAATATTAATGTAATGTAACCTAACCTATCCTAACCTAACCAAACCTAAACCTACATTGACAAATAACAGAACCTTGTTCTGTTATTTAAACCATACTAAACCATTTTTTTTTCGAAGAGAAGATCTCGTAGAAAACATTGAATATCTCACTAAGAATTTGTGACGGAAATGTAATTAAGAAAACCTTCTCAAAATGCATCAGGTAATGCAATAATATAACCCTGAATTCTCTAGAGCGTTATGGTGAAGATGTGAAATAGTACCCCTTAACCTATATTGACAAATAACAGAACTTTGTTCAAACCAAACGAAATTTTACCTTATTCTTGAAGAGAAGGTTTCATAGAAAACACTGAATATCTCAGGAACTAGGAATTTGCACCGGAAATGTAAATAGGAAAAGCTCAGAATTCATCAGATAATGCGAAAATATAACACTGAATTCTCTAGAGCATTCTGGTAAAAATGTAAAATCATAATAATATCATTGCGTGCAATATTGTGTACGAATGTAAAGCGTCTAATTGTTTTTGAGTGCTGTAGCAAATAGTGAAGGTTAGTTCCCATGTTCTCACATAAAGCTAAGTAATATAAATATCTGTATTAGTATTTATTAGCTTGTAAGTGTGGTTTAATAGATAATTAAAAAATCTCCCCGAGCTAGATAGCTAGGGTTAACGAGTGATCGAACTGCCAACTTTTCAGCCTCGAGCCAAGTACTGTAAATACCATAGAACTACCCAGCTCTTTTGTATATGTGTATCCTATACTACAGCACAATGTTAATATCGACTAAACAAGTCTTACACGAGATGAATTGTGTCAGACCCAGTGAGTGGCCTCCGCAACACAAAGAATTCTTGGAACTTAGAATAATGGCGAGAACCTTGCATCTGAAAAGGGAGGGATGTTCAGGCAGTTGGACCATTAGTGCAATGGAATTATAACTTATTACACCTACCAAGATAAAGCTATAGCTTTTATAGCAGAAGGATACAAGTTTGTGATTAGCCTATAGACAATACTTATGATAATATTAATCCAAAGGGTTTTCTACATTAGATTAATCATGGATATTTGAATGTATCCTACTTGATATGTTGTGATCACAAACAATCATAAGTGTTATGTACTTACATGAACTCGATTATCTGTATTGGTTAATGTAATTGCTTAAATATTATACTTGATTTTGGCATTGGAGGCAATTCATTTTCAAGACTGAGGAAATTGAATGATAAATACTCAGATCAGCCAGAAATCAGTATTACATGTGTTAACGATAGTTACTCCGAAAGTAATGGAATGTACAAGTTCCAAATTACTGAATCCATTATGCTCATTGCTAATTTACTGTTACGTTCCACATCAAATTATAACAATTTTCAGTTATGTGTCTTGTCAGATTTACCTTCTCAAACGGTCAAGTATCTAGCAGATGAACTGATAACTTGTCTGTTCGAGGTTAGTCTTGAGCACAGACGATAAAAGTGGCTACTCCTGCCCTATGGATCCTCCGTACGACTAGACGGGCTTCAAGTGGTTCCCAGACTGATAGCAGGGAGACGGGAGATAAAAGTAAGTTTGCCCTCAGTTACACGTTGCCCAGAATACTGCGACACTCCACTGAATGTGCGACAGTACACCGTGGTCAATGTTAGGCTGTTAGCAGGTTACTGAGTGAGTTGCGAGCTGGCTGTAACAGGGGCAGCTTGAGCGCGGATTAAGGAGGAGAGGAGGGGGGGGGGGGGGGGAGGGAGACCCATAGCTGCCGACAGCCCGACACTTCGTGGCCAAGGTATCATACCGTATAACTCATGTCATTATTGAAGGGGAACATTACAAAAGTACATTAAGGCGTCTTAAAGAGGTCTTTATAGACGTCATAGATTATAGGAATCCGTGCTTGAAAAAGCACTGAGTATTGCTAATTTTTCTACAGAGTAGTATATATTATCTGTGTTTAATCAATTTAATCAAGTGACACAATATTTACTTTACGTACTGTACAGTAGTACAATACATACATACATACATACATACATACATACATACATACATACATACATATATACATACATACGGTTGATACAGGAAGAAAGAATTATACTGGTGTTTGTTATGCAACAGTCCTAACCAACCCTATAATAAAAATAAATCAATCATCGGTGTTAAGATTGTTACAACGCATTACATATCTATTTAATGAGCTTAGTCAACAAGTATTAAAATCAATACATCAGCTTAGGAATAATTTAGTACTCTATATGGCCAAAAAAAGGAAAATTAGTACTAAAATATGTTGATTGTAGTTTGTACTTATATATTATATATATACATATATATATATATATATATATATATATATATATATATATATATATATATATATATATATATATGTATATATATATATATATATATATATATATATATATATATATATATATATATATATATGTACAATATATATATATATATATATATATATATATATATATATATATATATATATATATATATATATATATATACATACATATGTACAATATATATATATATATATATATATATATATATATATATATATATATATATATATATATATATATATATATATATGTGTGTGTGTGTGTGTGTGTGTGTGTGTGTGTGTGTGTGTGTGTGTGTGTGTGTGTGTGTGTGTGTGATGAAAATACCAGTGTCAGTATAAGAAAAATTTGGCGTGATCTTCTCTTTGTTCACGTATTACGTCGCAGTGCACGAGGCTCCCCATGAAGTGAAGCAATGATTACATTCCTGAACAGTCTCATGATGAGGCGTAATAAGATCTTGACACTACAGAGAAAGACAAACACTTCTTGTACCCTTGTTCAATCCCTCAAACCCAGTAATTGGTAAAGTGAATTGACTTTCAGAGGAGAAAACGTAGGCATGAAACCGTCAACAAGTTTGCCATTAGAGAAAATGTAAAGGTTTTAATATAGGGAAATATAGACAGTAAGGAAGAGGTGGGCAGTGACTAATAGGGAGTGTTTGGCCCATTTACCATCCAATGGCATGCCTGGCTGCCTCCCAAAGCAACAAGCGAATCAACAGATATAATAGAAGCTCCACATGTATATAAATAAACAGGGGACAAAGAAACCATCTTTACATATGTCCCTTGGTTCTGCATACTTGAATGACGTACTTAAAAAGAAATAGAAAGGAACGCCTTAGATAAATTTCAGTACGAATGATGATGATGTTTGTATTAAGAAAAAATGGCTGGATGAGTGAATTGACCCCATACCCTACAACTTTCTGCGTAGCCTCTTGACCCTCACGTATTTATAGAACGGAGACCGGGGAAGGCCAAGGAGGATGTCGTCACTTAGGTCCAACATTAATTAAGTGTGGCGCAACATTAGAGCTTATGTCTCCCTGCAGTAAGACCGAGGGATGTGCTCTTGGCTGACAAAATTGGTGTCCCTGATTCATTATGTTCACGCAACAGTCAAGGCTGGTTGGAGCTGTTTCTCCTTAACTCATTCCCTTGAGCTCATCCACTATCACGACTGCATGACACATACGTTTCAAAGGCCACCATTTTTATTGAGTAACTCGAGCTGTCAGCTATAGTTATAGTAGTCAATCATCAGCGTTGCGATAGGTACTATTTTGAGTAAATTTCGAAATATTATATATGTGTTACTTTTCATGATGATACTCATCTCTTTGTTATATTTGGTTCTAACTCAAGGACGAAATACATTGAAATTATTCAAGAACATTGCCTAGTAGATATATCTCATCATCATGTTGTGTTATTCGTATTAACAATAACAAGTGTATGATGAACACGTAGACGTGAGAACTTCATAATAATCTTAGGAATTCTAAGTCATGAACACGAAACTTGAAAGCTGAGACATATACTATTTCCCAGAGCTATGGTGTACCTGCAATCATTCATTTCTCACAAAATCTAAACAATTATATATCCGAAGTTACACAAACAGACACGCACACATACACACAGGACCACATGAGTGTAGCTCGTATACTACAACTACGTAAACACCACACACACACACACACACACACACACACACACACACACATGATTCAGTGGTTAACATCCCCGCCTTCTACACGGCAAGGTGCGGGTTCAAACTTCAAAGGATTTTTCATTGACAAGGAGTGGTAACTGTCCCCCTTGAGCAAGGGGATTGGGATGTGAGAG
>JAXIVD010003726.1:5000-20000 GCA_036785275.1 Cancer borealis
CCCTCCCTCGATGAACACTGGAATAGACGAGGATTGGGGGAAGGGCAGGGGGAAGAGACGTGGTAGGATGGTAGGAGGTAAGGGAGGCAGGGGATGAAGGGTAAGGGAAGAGGTAGGGAAGAGGAGGAAAAGGAGAGGACAAAGAGGATGTAGGACGGATAGCTGGGAGGAATGGAGGAATATTGGGAGAGGAGGGACGAGGAGACAAAGGGAAGGAGAGAGACAGAGAGAGAGAGAGAGAGAGAGAGAGAGAGAGAGAGAGAGAGAGAGAGAGAGAGAGAGAGAGAGAGAGAGAGAGAGAGAGAGAGAGAGAGAGACAGAGAGAGAGACACAGAGAGAGAGACACACACACACACACAGAGAGAGAGAGAGAGAGAGAGAGAGAGAGAGAGAAGAGAGAGAGAGAGAGAGAGAGAGAGAGAGAGAGAGAGAGAGAGAGAGAGAGAGAGAGAGAGAAAGGGCAAGGAGGGAGAGGAGGAGGCCGGAAGAAAATTAGGAAACATTTTCGTCCTATGCTTCTGAATGTTGAAGTTATTTTTCTTTCCTTTCTATTGAATTGATTTAGTTAGTTTTTCTGATGCTAATAATATAACTACGGGGAGACCGGTATCACTTTTTATTAGTATCATTATGATCACCATTATTATTTTTGTCATCATAATTATTATTATTATTATTATTATTATTATTATTATTATATTATTATTATTATTATTATTATTATTATTATTATTATTCAATTAGCGAGGAAAAATGTACAAACATAATTTTGATTTCAACACAACTCTGACCCAGTCTCTCTCTCTCTCTCTCTCTCTCTCTCTCTCTCTCTCTCTCTCTCTCTCTCTCTCTCTCTCTCTCTCTCTCTCTCTCTCTCTCTCTCTCTCTCTCTCACGGGTGTGTGTGTGTGTGTGTGTGTGTGTGTGTGTGTGTGTGTGTGTGTGTGTGTGTGTGTGTGAGGTCCTTCTTCCGTCAGTATAATTGAGTTATGTAATTACAAATTATTTGTTTTATCTTAACGAACAAAAGTTACCTTACTGAAAACAAAACAGAAAAAAACCGTACACTAAGCTGCCACATACACACCCGATACTTGATTAATATTGACAAGGTTTATAATAGTCTGGATAACACGTGACGTCACACAGGTAAGGGCAAGGGCGTGCTGACACCTGCCTACCTGGCCTGACGAGGAACTTGCATCACTGTCACCTAAACATGCTGTCTCACCTTTACTCTTAATGATTATTGTATTATTGACTATTTTTGTTTTAATTTTGATCCAATAAATTAACAGGATATTTCGTATGATGTTTTTATTTATTATTTATCGTATCTAACTTTAGTTGTCCTACTGCCGTGTTTATTATGCCTTGTTCCTTCCTATCATATGTAGTGTTTGTGTTTCTGTTATAGCACTTATGACTTATTTAATTCCCATGAACCCATCTTTCCTACTAAATAGTTTCAATAATTATGTTCACGATTAATTTTCTCCATCTCTTCTTTCTTCATCAACTTTATTATTGTATTAGTATCAATTGATGTGCTTTCCTTCGCCTCGACTGACCCTTCCCCTCGGCCTACAGGTGTGTACTTCCACGTGGTTGGCGAGGGTGTGGTGCGCGTCACGGACAGACGCCAACAAGTCTTCAATGACAAGGAAAACTACATTGACTTCCGGATGCGTCTTCTTGGCGAACCAGGTGAGCGAGGAGAGGGAGTGTTGGAGGGTGACAAAGGGAGAGAGATAGGGAGAGAAGGAGAGATATAGGGAGAGAGGGAGATATATAGGGAGGAATATATTGAGGGAGGGAGTTAAGTGGTTAGGTTACCTCTCATTAATTAGGACAGGTAAGGCTTACAAAATATGATGAATAATTAAAGTGGCTTCATACGCGGCAATTCGCGGCTAGTTTTATTGCTGGTGGGACGGCATAATTGGGGTCACCTGAGCTGAAATGCCACCTGTGTTGACAAGAAGGTCGCGTACGTCTTGTGTAGCAACATTTTAACGTACATTTGGCGATTCATTAATTCAACGCTAGAACAATAGAGTCAAATGAAATGAGGCTAGGTTGAAATAAGTTCTGTTGGTGTGATCATGATTTTCAAGCCTCATCATGATCAAACATCACTGTCTTAACAGCCAGATGTTTGTGTTGCAGTTGCAGTTAATTGATCATGTTACAGATGGTCATTGGAGTTAACATTGAACATCACAATTCTCCACAGTTACCATCACTGGGTGTCATTATGTACTCCAGTGTGACTATATACTCTTCCAGATAACTGTTGTTTACATTGATGAATACAATATTAATCAGTCATTTTTATTGTTTATTTACGTTATAATGCTCCCAGCCGCTCGTGTCCGCTCCGGAGCATGTGAACGTACTTAATGTATCACCCAGCAGGACCCAACATTTGTTTTCTGCTTGCAATAACCGGAGGGAACAATTGCCCTGTGTGAAGCCGCCTTTAGGGTAGAGTTTAAAGAAAGCCGGCAAACTACTAGGCCACGTGACTAGACCCGCTCAGAGTTGGTCGCAGCGACAGAGATATCCCTTGTTCCCTTCCCCTTAAGACCCGTGCCCCCCGCCCCAGTAACACCCGCTCTTTGCAGACGAGCGATACCCCATGGAGAACGAGGAGGACCAGACACCCCGGGGTAAGTCTCCATCCTCCTTCCTTCCAACATGTCCCACAAATCTCGCGGTGACGCTCCTCTCACGCGACTAACTATTAATCCGCGCCTCCTCACAGCTCCTCTCGCCACTAAACTGTTATTGTTGTTGGTCTAATCCAGCGAGTGAGACTAACGCTGCCTGTGGAGGGCCCAGCGGCGGCGAGGCCCTGCACGGTGTGGCTCGTAACAGGGCGTAACCACGTTCTGGCCGCCTGTCTGATGACCTCACCCTCCATGCTGCTGACATTACCCTTGTGTTGCGCGTTATTACTGTTATTACCATTGTTGTTCTTCCTGGTTGTGTGTGATGGCTTCCTGAAGGTCCGTACGTATGAATACCTAACAAGGTGAAGGTCAATAACCTTCCTGTAATCACGTGCAGGTCAGGGCCCCATCCTGCTGTCCCCGGGGATCCACAGTTTTCCCTTCAAGCTGGGTCTGCCCCTCGGCCTGCCCTCCACCTTCCTGGGCAAGCATGGCTGGGTTCAGTACTTCTGCAAGGCCGCCCTAAGGGAACCCAACGGCCTCACCCACAAGAACCAGCAAGTGTTCATCGTCATGAACCCCATCGACCTCAACGTGGAGCCTTCCATCCTAGCGGTGAGCAGGCGCGGGGACATTCAGTGTGTGTGTGTGTGTGTGTGTGTGTGTGTGTGTGTGTGTGTGTGTGTGTGTGTGTGTGTGTGTGTGTGTGTGTGTGTGTGTTTGCATATGCATATACATATACATATATATATATATATATATATATATATATATATATATATATATATATATATATATATATATAAATTAATGTACAATTTCTATCGGAGTTTTAGTGTATATCAAATACACTTGGACAGCTCATCACCACCATTGTCATGTAGACAAATACAAATACATACATAACTGTCAAAGATCAGCATGTATTATTTTTCTTTGTAATGAATTTATATTTTCTTTTATGTATACTACAAAAAACAGTATCACAACTCATTTCTATTAATGGTAATCTCACCCACCCACCCACCACCACCACCACCACCACCACCACCACCACCACCACCACCACGACACCATCTGCTAACTTCCTCATTCTCCTTTCCACAGCAACCTTTCCACTGTGAGATCGAACACAGCCTGGGCATGACGTGCCTCTCGAAGGGGCCCGTGTCTTGCCGTGTTCGGCTGGACCGCGGCGGCTACGTGCCCGGGGAGACCATCAGCGTGTGGGCAAGAGTGCAAAACCAGAGCAAGGTGACCATCAAGAAGACACGAGCCTGTCTCACCGAGGTGGGTACAGGGTTGGCTAGTAAGGCTATCAATCGGTCAGTCAATCAGTGAGTTACATAATCATTCATTCATTCATTCATTTATTTATTCAGTCAGTCAGTCAGTCAGTGAATATGTTAGAAAGTTGGAAAGCTACCAATTCATTTACGCAGTCAGTCAGTCAGTCAGTCAGTCAGTCAGAAGAAGTTAGTCATTTATTCATGCAGTCAGCCAATTAGTCATAAAGTTAGAAAATCAGTCATTTTTTCGTGCAATCAGTCAGTCAGAGAGGTATGATCCTCTTCTTCTCACTCACGATACCAAACCAGGCCTGCTTTATGTCACTCATCCTTTCCCTCCCCTTCACACTAGCCCCAAAATCATATATCTCTCTCTCTCTCTTTAGTACCTTTCCCTCTCGCTCGCTGTCACAACATAAGCACACACTCACCCCCTCCCTCCCCGGCAGACCATTCAGTACATGTCCAAGAGCAAAGTGGTCCAGACGGAGACGCGAGAGCTGTCATCGGTGGCTCGCGGGAAGGTGAAGCCAAGCGACACGGACGACTGGAAATACGAGCAGCTGTACGTGCCTCCGCTGCCCCCAACCAACCTGCGCGGGTGTCACCTCATCCGCATACAGTATGACGTGTTTGTAAGTGGCTATTGGGGTTGTATTCCTGTGTGTGTGTGTGTGTGTGTGTGTGTGTGTGTGTGTGTGTGTGTGTGTGTGTGTGTGTGTGTATGTGTGTGTGTGTGTGTGTGTGTGTGTGTGTGTGTGTGTGTGTGTGTGTGTGTGTGTGTGTATGTGTGTGTGTGTGTGTGTGTGTGTGTGTGTGTGTGTGTGTGTGTGTGTGTGTGTGTGTGTGTTTTCATATTAATCCATACTATAAATACTTTTTTTTCTTGATTCTACGGACTGTCATGCAAAATTTTAGAGTCTGATTATATCCTGCTAAAAGAAATCATTTTTTTACCATAATATACATTAGTTATTATACACGCCATACCTACTACAACTATTATCTATCTATTCCATTTATTTTACACGAACACCAACACAAAACAGACACGCAAAAAAAAAAGAATTGTATAGGCCATTCACAAAGGCGGAAGCATCATACCATTATGATAACACTCCATATAACCACACGACACACAAACATTCCTTCCTTTCGTATGCAAATAAGTCCATAACGCAACTAACGCGATTGTATTCTCTTACTGAGTTTTGTTTTCCCTCCCTTTTTCTTTTCATCTGTACCCACTTTTCCTGTTTCCTTGGTCTTAAAAAAAAATAAATGCTTCTTCAGTCTCCATAATAACTACTACGTCCTGCTCCAGTTCATCATTGAGCCGAACAACCTGGAGAAGGAGATCAGACTGCAACTTCCGATCATGATGGCCACCTACCCTTACCGTAACTCGGATGGAACCCTGAAGAAGAAACGAGGCGCTCAATACCCAGATTCCCTTCCTATCTTCCGACCTTGGCTCAACGAGAAGTCCTTCGAGTGACCCCCATCAAACCCACCACCACCACTACCACAGCCTCGCGTCCCTCCCTAGCCTCCGCCAGTGCCGCTATGCATTCCCTAAACTCTCTGGTCCCAGCCTCGTGTCTCCCGCTGTTACAAGGATGATTATATTAGAGTTTCAACGTAGGATGTGAACCTACAAGTAACTCTAAGCACTGATTAAAACTTGCTGGGGAAGATATTAAAGATAGTGTATAGTATCGAGTTAATTAAATTTATCTTTCTCACATCTGGAAATAAATTTGTATGACTATTCATTTGTGTGGAGGATACGTATTTTTTTCTTGCTTTTTGTTCAAGTTATGATTCCGTGATGAGATACTTAATAAAAATGAAGTATTGTAAACGTATTAACATAACTTTTTTTTTGAGATGGGATGAGGATGGGAGTTGGATGGGAGGAGGATGGGAGTAGGATGGGAGGGGGACTAGTGCAACCACACCATTCTAAAACTACTCACTACTTAGGTCTGTTCTATGTTAATCCAAGTCCCGCCTCCTTCCACCCCACCGACCATCACACGCGTCCTTTGATCATTCTTCCTAATCATAACCCGTTTCACCCGTCGGCAGGAGGAAGGAGAGTTCGTCAAGTTGATCTGAATAGACCGTAGTGGGCGGGCCAGTGACGGCTTCACCTATTTGCTTTCATGCTCAAAACTTTCCGCGCCTAACTTATGGCTAACACGCTGCTCAAAAAGTTGATATGATAATGAGAAGCACGATGAAGGTACCAAGTGTGTCGCTGATCCTGATGGTACCACTGCTCCTATGTCCAGATACATAGTTACTATTGTTCTTCTTATTATCATCATTATTATTATTATTATTATTATCATTACTATTGTAACTATTATTAATACTGCCACACCTACTGCAGTACAGTACTTGAACTTTATGGAACGAGATCACACTAAGAACAACATCACGTAAGAAAGTTTTACGTGAGTATCTATGCAGCAGGTCGGCAGGCGGGGTTGTACTGGTGGGCCGAAGTGAGGTGGAACTCTGCCCGACACTCACCACTCTGGCGGCAGAGTGTTCCCGTTGCCCGCCGCTGCGTCACCGCCACCTTCAGTTACCGAGTATAAAACAAAAGCTTAAGCTTCATATAATTTGGTCAACAAAGTTATTGGTGAGGTGTGCCGCAGCATCATAATTACCATGTCATAACTCATCCTGTGCTTCAGACGCGTGGCTCAACACCTGCTTCCAAGGACCATGTGCTGGCCAGCCTCACACATCACGTGACACAGTACGCTGCTAGTGGCGGAAAGGAACACTAAACTTTCTAAGCAAGGCATTGGCGCACTTATTTTTTGTGGTATATAAAAAAGCTGCTGATACAGTGAGACAGCGTTGTGAAGTTAATGAAGGTCCTGAAACTTGACATTGTTTTAGATGTGATGCCCACGCTTGGTGTGCAGGTGATGACCACCATACTTTCCCGAGGCCCATAACACCAGGTGCTCAGGAAGCACATTACATTGTAGTCATTGTGCACGTGTATGGTACGGTTGTGGATCCACGATGAATAGAATTCCTGTATGTAGTCAGAAAAGCTTCATTCATCTGATACAAGTAATCTGTGACGTTCACGATAATGTTCCTCTTCCTTTCTTTGCTCACACACTCGTGTCCCGGCGGCCTTCCTTCATTAATATATCACAACCATCATGGTGCCATACTTCCTTCACCACGTGGCTGACCACACAATATTCGTCCCGTGACCACCACGTCTGCCCAACACAACATTCCAGCACGTCACTCTATTTCATAATTGCTTCCATGATGAAGTTGAATCTGTCAGTTGTTGCTATACATTGTTATTTTGTTGATTATAATGTATGCTTCACTTTAATATATGTATATTCTTACCAAAGTTCTTTTATGGAATTCTTTTTTACGGCTATAAGTCCATATTATTCACAGCTATGGCTTTCTTTGTAGACATTTTTCTAAATAAACTTTTATGAAACTTTCCCTGTGCTTCACCTGCTGCATGTTGCACGGCGCCGTTATGAACACCACCACCAGGTGATGTCCGCACACACATTCATCCGTCAGTACACACGCGGGGGCCGTGCAGCCTTTGGAGAGGCGTTATGATGGGTATTTTTAGTTCATTAGTTAATAATGACATTATTAAAGTATTAGAAACATAGAAAATACCTAGACACAATTCTACAGCATTACCTTAAAATGCTATGATGAATGTCGCAGATCTTGAACCTCACTGATCAGCTGGTCTGCCACTTGAACGCATTGAACCTAATGTAATGCCTCTTGTTTTGCCACTCTGAGCAACTGTTCCAAAGGGTAGCCATGAGAGGGATCAGCCGGGGATCGAACCCTTGATAAGACATTCAAGGTACACGACACAATCAGTCAAGCCACATGTTCACTATGACACACGTGAAATGTTGTTGACGTTGACACTCCTGCTAACACACTAACACACTTGACAAGTTGTATTCACATTTGGTTTCCCTGTTTGCATCCACCCAGCAATGTACACCATAAATCATCACTTTTTTAATACTTATCCATCGCTATCAAAGTCTATCTATCTAATAACTGGTCTCGATCCCACAACAAAACTTTGAAAGGACTGAAACTCGGCAACACAATGAGACAATGACGTAGACGACGACACGAGGTTCACATTAACATTAACTTCCACATGACATCCTTCTCATAAAACAATGGCTACTTCGGCGTCCTCGGGTTATTCAAATTGCAGGAAGTAACTATATAATGAGGACCGTCTACTATTCCGTCCCTGCTCGAGTGTAGAAAATAATACGAATTGTCAGCACCAAGGTCTTTGATGCTGAAGTAAGGTCACCACAAGGTTCTTACGCTTCCCACATATTTCCCTTCCATGTCAAGATCAGTTGATGTCAGGATACAATACAAGGAAAACACAAGGACTAACCAGGAGATGATGTGAAGATAGTAGCGTGGACGCCACCCAACCCGCCTCACCAACACAACACCACACAGAGGCACACACAGGCTGGCGGTGAAGGACTGAGGACGAGTGAGGAGGAGGTGGAGCTCTGAGCGGCGTTGTCATACAAACCTGTTCATTCTTTTAGTTTTTATCAAATAACTTTATGCCACTTTGCTCTTTAGTCATAACGGATGGACGAAACTATTACATATGTTTTGGCCTTCTTTATTTCGATGTTTACAAACCTGCAATAGTTCAAATATAAGGAATTTGAATCAGGGTACGATACACACTTACGCGTTTCGATACAGCGGCGCGTAAATTTGAAACCATTAGGCTATCTTAATCTGTGCTGATAAGATTTAGGTTACACTGGCCCTTATGGGTCTTATTTGACACACGCTGATTGATCGATTAAGATAAACTGTATGGATGCCGCAGCTTGTTTCATATTAGTAGAACACAACCAGTCATTCACAGGTTCAACAGCTCCACTGGTTCGTCCGTGTTGAATGAGGGTGAGACACATCAAGACAGGAAACAAAACGAGTCCACACCAACAACCTCGTCATGTCAATCACAAAACAAGTATATATGAGCAGAAATTGTATACTTGAAGCAGACATGAAAGGCAAAGTGTGTGTATTGCTCATGCAAGGCTACAACTTTGGATATTATGATGCAGTGAGGAATAACACACCATTCATCACTTATAGAATCACCGCCGTACATAAATAAGTACATGACAGCTGCACATTATCCTCCAGACAAGTTGAAAAGCTCCGATCAGAAGTCATTACACGTACTATATGAGTACGTGTGTGGCGGCGCCTTCCCCCTGGCACCGCGGCGGCAACACTCACGGCCCAACACCACCCTGCTAACTGGTGTGCCGCCCCAGGGTCTCATTCAAGGAGAAAGGGGAGTAGCGGCAGCCAGGAGCTTAGGTAAGGACGTTAATGTCTTATTATACAAATATGAAAATAAAGATATCAAACAGATCAGGTAATTTAGTATAAAGGTACAGGTGAACGGCTTTTATATATATACACTATAAGGCTGCGTTCACGTGTTGGTTTTGGAAGGTATGGAGTGCAAACACCAAACACCCAATGCCAAGGGACAAAGGGTCGCCTGTGAGGACATCCATGGCACCACAGATTGCCTTCCTCAACTTCTTCCACTCACTACTTATAAAGACCAATACACGACGGATGACCAGCACCGTCACCTCAACCTGGGCTGACACAGAGACTCGAGACTTTGTAGGCACCAGTCAAGACCGAACCAAGACTTAACGCACGTTGGTAGCTAAGTATGTAGGCGCGTTGACCATCGTACGTAACGGAGGAGCATTTAAAGAAAGATATGATTATAATTCTTTGTTAGTTTTCATATGGTCTTGGCATGTCTTGAGGCACTGTACAACAAGTGGGTAAAGAAGTGAACCTGTACCTCCTATACACACAATTGGTGCGGTTTGTTTGACTAACAACACACACAACTCTTCATTTCTCTCCCAGCAACACAACGTCCCAAGTATCACATAACCCCACACTTTACGGTAAGTTGTCCGTCCACTTATATCACAGCAGCACAGTACGTCAAGCCGGAAGGGAAACAGTGTCCGCCAGGCTCGCGGTTCCCCAGCGGCGGCTACTCGATGGTCTTGTAAGTGCTGCGGCCGGTGCGGGACATGAAATTGGCGGCGTCCTCCATGCTGAAGGTAGGGTTGTGGTAGTCTGTGTGTCGCGTGAATACCGGAATTTCGTCGTCCTGTCGCCGCTTCTTCTTCCAGTATAGAAAACCGAGTGCGAGCAGACCCATGACACATAGCGCAAGGAACACCTGGAACACTTGCCACGATGTATTAGACACGGGCACCGCCATCACCGCCTCTGTGCTGTTGCTGGAAAGGGACGGGAGGGGCGTGGACTCAGATGCTGTGCCTTGGATGGAGACTGTCACTCCTGAGGGTGATGTAACGTTCCCTGAGGTGCCATTATACTGTGGTGACACGAGGCTCGTCCCCGAGGTTAACTCGTCACCTCCAACATTTTTAGATACAGCTCCTCCTTCCTCTGTAATGTCTGTCCTTGTAGCAGGCTTATTAGGAGTGTCAAGGCTCAATGAAGTGTCAGTGTTGACGAAGGTGCCGTTTGTGGTGGTGGGGACGGGGAAGGTGACTGAGGTGTTGGCTTCCAAGGCGTCGGTGGTCACGCCACTAATGGACAAGGTGCTGCTGCTGTTTGTGTTTTCATCATCGGTGCCCAACGACACTTCTGACATCGTTGTCTCATCGTCCGTCACAGGGTTGGTTGTCGATACTGTATCATCTGGTTCACTCTCTTCCTCGTCAGTCGTCGTTGTGGAATTGAAGAAATCAGACTTACCGTCATCCGTCGTCACGTTGTCACCACCTGTCATGGAAGAGTTCAAGGCAACCATGTCCGTGGTCTCGTTCATTAGTTCACCGGCTAGTGTTTTGTTGTCCAGATTATCAGTCAAAGTCTCGAGCTTCGACGAGTTAGTAGAAGTATCCGTCACGTTGTCTGCCGAGACCTCGTCCTCTACACGATCCTGAGACGTATTTGCTGTGGAATTCGATGACAGGTCAACTTGAGTGTCTGCTGGAGGGACAGGTGTTGCAGTGCTGTTATCCTGATCCTGCGTGTATGTCGGTTGGAAAACTTCCTCCGATGCCTGGGAGTCTTGCGTTCGATTTCCTTCGGTTGTGGGTGTAGGAGTGAAGCTCATCGTCATGTAGGGGTGGGCGGCGGTGAGCGTCAACTCGTCACCCTCGTCTAGAGACTCATCTTTGTTCAGCATTACTCCTGCTATGTCCACGTTACTTAGAGCAATCACATCAGCGTCCGTCTTGAGCCAACCTTCAAACACGATCTGTAGGACATAATTCAAGGTGTTGAAGTAAAACAAATATGTCACTTCCACACCATGCAACGACGTAACCACACACAGTGATTGACCTCATTGCATTCTTTGTTATTTCACGTCAAATCATGAAGTATTACATATAACAAAACATACCTTTTTATTTACTACATAGCCTTATTAATCTGCTTAAATTTTCATACCTCATAATATTATCCTCTCAACCCTAATACACAATCCTCTCCACTTAGCCTCGCCAGCCTCGAGTACAGCCAAGGCAAGCCAAGTGTTCCTGCGCTGCGCCACTCACCGAAGAGATGTCAGCCTGGGGCACGTCGAGGGTCCGTGAATACCAATCCCCTTGCTCCGTGTCCTCTTGCAGCAGGTTCCGCGTGCCGCCCACCACGTGGTAAACCTGCACACGGGAACATGGTGATAAAGACACACACACACACACACACACACACACACACACACACACACACACACACACACACACACACACACACACACACACACACACACACAAGCATAAACAGAAGTAGAAATAGATACACGCAAACAAACAACCCTCAAAAAAAAGTAAAAAAAATAAGACAAAAATGAAAATGGAAAAAATATATATAAAAAAAACAGACTAGCATAAATAAAAAAATAAATAAACAGGAGACGAAGGAAACAATAACAGGGAATGATGTTAAATGTCGCTGCCGGACGATGCATCAACGCACGTATAGAAGAAAGTTATAATTGATTTGATGACAATGGTTTTCAAGGATACACTGAACAAGTAGAGTAAAACAACAACTTTTACTGTTAGTGTGTCTTAGAGGAAACTGTTTGTAAGCTTAACGGAGGTGAGCTTATCATTATCATCATCATTATTATCAGCTTCCACTGCACGACAAAAGCCTCCCCCAACCTTCTCCCTCCTCTCTATCGGCTGCTCGTCTATTTGCGGCCACACCAATAAAACTTCTTATCTCGTCTCTCATCTAGTTTCCTGTCTACCCTGCCTTCTTTTAACGTGCTGGTTTGCTGCTATTCAGTTACTCCAAATTTCCATCAGTTCAGCATTTGACGTGTACTGCCCATGTCAATTTTTTTCATGCCTATGGAAATCTAATGTCTCATGAACACACACAGATATTTCTCACAATTCATAGTTAAATAAGATATAATTTTAATCTGAATTATATGAAAACACCTATACTTACTAATTCTCTCTCTCTCTCTCTCTCTCTCTCTCTCTCTCTCTCTCTCTCTCTCTCTCTCTCTCTCTCTCTCTCTCTCTCTCTCTCTCTCTCTCTCTCTCTGCTTACACTCTCTTATCATGTTCCATCGACCAACATTCGGGGACGCGTGGGGGTGTATCTCCCCTTGTTTACCCAGCCTGGCAGGGTACACGCCCCCTCAGCAAACAGACCTTGACTCGCGTGGAGGAAATGGAGAGAGAGATGACACGGAAAGAGGATATAAGGGCGCATCGGATAAAGGGGAGGGAAGAATTAGAGGAAAAGGTGAGTAAGAAGGGAACACCAAGAGGAGAGAAGAACAAAGAGAAAAGATAAGAGGAAAGTGTAGATTTTGGGATTTCGAGGACATGGGAAAAGGGGCAATAAAAGAGATAAAAGATAAACGAGATAAACAAAGTATAAATCTCTCTCTCTCTCTCTCTCTCTCTCTCTCTCTCTCTCTCTCTCTCTCTCTCTCTCTCTCTCTCTCTCTCTCTCTCTCTCTCTCTCTCTCTCTCTCTCTCTCTCTCTCTCTCACCTTGAGCTGGGGTTTGGTGTCCGGGTCTTGGTTCTCACTCAGGTAGAAGCGGTAGTGGAGGGTCACGTTCACCAGATCAGACACGTTACGCTCCACCTCCACCTACGAATCATACCTGTCCCTTAGCACCTGTTGGATTGCTTTCAGAACTCCTACCTGTCCTGTTTTTTACCACACCTGTTCTCTTATGAAACATCTTACTCTGTTTTCTCGTGACTGGGTTTTTTTTAATGCATGTGTTACTCTTTTTAACATTTGCTTTCTAATGTAATGTATTTTATTTAGTTTTGTCGTAAATACCTGTTCTTAATATACTTTTTTTTTTTTAAGTCACACCTGTTGATCTACCTTTGATGAAAGAAAAAATTCCTGTTCTATTATTATTATTATTATTATTATTATTATTATTATTGGTATTTTAATCTTAAGAAGTCTAGTCAAATATTTTTTACTAATTTTCTTCCTAATTACTTCTTCAATCTTTCATTTAAATCATTATTACGTTTTTTTTTTCTCTTAACCTGTTCTTTTCTTACGTCATCTACACTCTTATTGTACCCAGCTTATTTTGACATCTCATTTTCCTTACTTTGTTGTTGGTGACCACAACGAGTGCTGCGGTGGGCGGAGGCGGTGGGGGCAGGGAAGGGTAGGCAGGGTCCGGCAGGGGAACTACCACCCACTCCCCTTCCTGGTACGTCCACTGGCTAGACTCCCTTGACCAGTCCGCTGATTCAACGTCAGGAGCTGGAGAACTCTGAGGGGCAAGACCATCATAAGGTTCAGTGAGTCAATAACTAGTGTTGAGAAAGAGAGAGAGAGAGAGAGAGAGAGAGAGAGAGAGAGAGAGAGAGAGAGAGAGAGAGAGAGAGAGAGAGAGAGAGAGAGAGAGAGAGAGAGAGAGAGAGAGAGAGAGAGAGAGAAGAGAGAGAATAATATATCACGTAATCATCATTAGCCTAAGGTATTACGAGGAAGTGAAAGGTAACAATGACGTGACTGTCTCGGGTGTTCCTTGAGTAAGAGTGAGCGCGTTCAGCCACCTTGAGCACCAGTCTGGCTGACAAGGTTTTGTTTACTACTTTCACTTTTGGCACTAACCTTATTTTCAGCGGGGCCGTTGAGGTAGGTATCTGTGTTCTCGTTTCCTGCCTGGTCACTACTCGTTCCGCTGACCTGCTCCACACCTTCCGAGACTTCAGAATTGGTGAAGGGGTGATGAGGCCCTTCCCGTGTGCCCTCACCTTCCCACAGCTTATGAGCCCCGCCTGACTGGCCATTAGCCGGGTTTATCCATGCTCTTGTCCGTGTACTGTCGTCTACATTATAGGGAATGTCCGTTGACGAACCATCTGCCCCCGTTTGAATTCTCCTCCACTCTGCCGCCGATCCTCTCCAGGCCCTTAAGCATCGTTCTTTGTAACATTTTCATGCGCGCGTCTATGGAGGTGCTGGTGGGCCCGTTGATGAATCTCCGTGCGCCATCCAGTGTTCGGAAAGGCACCGCTGTGTTGACGGGCGTCTGCAGGTTAGCGTCACCATGTGCGTCACCTTGTGCTGCAGCCCTTGCGACCACTATCACCCAAATGGCAACACACACACCCATGCGAAGTGGACCACCCATCATTGTTATGTATGTATGCAGCTTTTCTGCTCCCATCAGTTAGTGACACGAAATGTTCATAATATATTGAGCGTCATACAGCCCATCCTTTCATTGTGGTGAGCCGCCTCCTCGCATCTTGCTCGGCGCCTGTACAGAAGAAAAAATGTATGTGAAGATCGTGATATGGGGACACAAAAATAACAAAGCATGACTCGGCTTCTAAGCACATTTATGTCGAGAAGCAATAAACAGTAAGTTGGTTATAATATTCCAAACATCTTACGTTCCCTCT
>JAXIVD010003726.1:22517-43277 GCA_036785275.1 Cancer borealis
TATATAGATAATTTTACCCAAAAGGTGAACTGTCGTGTTCTGCTTATCCTAAAGGGCAATCATTAATACATTAAATGTATTAACAACAAGATTACATTTAAATATATACAATTAAAATATAAATATATACAATTACATACAAATACATACAATACATACAAAATATTTTAAATAATACAAACAATAGAAAAATATAATTCCACTATTTTTTTTTTCACATGTTTCACCTCACTGCACCTCACTACACACACAAAAAACACCAGTTTCAGTGCATTTTTCTGGCACTGTGGTATCGGTTTACTGTGTCACACATTTATTAGCGCCAGTGGGGTAGGTTGTGACCGTCTCCAGGTATTGGCCGCCAGTTTGAGACTATGAGTGTTCATCACTTGGGTGTGAGGGACGGCGGCCGTAAACATGTTCCACATCCTGGAGACGCGACCCACAAAAGTGCCTTGGTGCTGGCTGGCACGGGAATACGGCACCTCAACACTGTCACCACAAGCGAGCACCGTTCTCGTGCTCCGCGTGGCAATTCGTGGAGGCTGGCGTAATCCAGTCAGGTGTGGCACTCCCTGTACCTGTGTCTTGTGGAACACCACTAGCGCTGCGACATCCTATACGCGGGCGCATGTGTGTGTGTGTATGTGTGTGTGTGTGTGTGTGTGTGTGTGTGTGTGTGTGTGTGTGTGTGTGTGTGTGTGTGTGTGTGTGTGTGTGTATGTGTGTGTGTGTGTGTGTGTGTGTGTGTGTGTGTGTGTGTGTGTGTGTGTGTGTGTGTGTGTGTGTGTGTGTGTGTGTGTGTGTGTGTGTGTGTGTGTGTGTGTGTGTGTGTGTTCGTCTGTGTGGGTGTGGGTGTGCTTCTATCAACTAAAAATATGTATCTGAAGAAATGCCAGGAGAGACGAATCTCACCCAAACAGACGAAGGTGCATGAGTAGGAGAGGGAGAGTTATAAGGGAAGAGGAAGTGGAAGAGGAAGAGAATGAAAATAAGAAAACGTTACGTAGGAAAAGAAAGAGACAGAGAGGTATCATGAATTAGAGAATGAGGGAAGGATATGAAACGAAGATAGAAGTAGAGAGGGAACAGGAGGAAGGAAACATGAATAAAGATAAAGAAAAGGGAAGATGATAAGAGGATGAGAGTGCAATATTTATGTTTGTAACGGTGACGAATAGATTTCTTAAGACGTGCAAAGTTACTGAGTCTGAGGTATGTGGGCGACCACATAGCACTCACAAGATCCTAACAACCACTTCCACTCTGCTACCATCTTAACCATTTTACTACTTTTCACTTTCGTCACTACCTACACACGTCTCTCCTTGATTTGACTCTATTCATACACCTCATAGTTACATCGTTTATATAACTTCTTACTTATCATATGACCCTTTTACCTTTTTCTCCCAAACTTAAACTTACATATTAATCTTTTCCTTCCTGTTAACGCCACAAAAAGTATTAATATCACAAAAGTCTTATATAAGTATATCCCGTATCCCTGACCGCCTTGGAGACACGCCCAACATTCTTGATCTTTTCCTAACTTCCAACCCATCAGCTTACTCTGTTAAACTTTCCTCTCCGTTGGACTCCTCCGATCACAATTTAATTTCCGTTACCTGTTATATCGCTCCAGTGCAGCCTCAGGATCCGCCTATGCGGACGTGGTTCTAGCATTTTAACTCTACTAAGTCGGAGGACTTAAGGTAGTACTATTCTGATTTTCCTTGGGATGATTATTGCTTCCATGTCAGAGACACTTTCCTTTGTGCCAAGCACATAACAGAGTTGATTGTCTCTGACATAGAGTTACACATTCCTCATACTTTCTCTAATACAAAAGCTAAAAAGCTCTGGTGTAACTCTCTTTGCTCTCGTGTTGTCATAGATAGAGAGGCGGCTCACAAACAGTACCGTAGCCATCCATCTGCTGTAACTCATGCCTTTTATATTTCTGCCCGTAATCATGCCAAATCAACTTACCAACTAACTATAAACTCTTTCATCAATAGAAAATGTCAAACTCTTTCCAATTCTAACTCTTATCATGATTTCTAGCATCTAGCTAATAATTTCTCCAACAATTTAGCTTCCTCATCTTTCCCTTCTTTACTTCAATCAGATGGTTCTAGAGCTATCTTCTCTTTCTATAAAGCTGAACTCTTTGCTCAAACCTTTGCTACCAACTCTACTTTGGATGATACTGGGCATATTCCTCCTACTCCTCTACCCTCTGACTACTTCATCCCTAAAAAAATAATTGTTTATTATGACCTTTCCATGCCCTCTCTGCCCTTGATTCTTGGAAAGCTTACGGTTCTGATGGAGTCCCTCCTGTTGTTCTCAAAAACAGTGCTTTCGAACTCTCTCCCTGCCTGGTCAAACTCTTAAGTCTGTGTTTCACTACTTCTACTTATCCTTCTTGCAGGAAGTTAGCTCATAATCATTCTGTCTCCAAAAAGGATGACAGCACCAATCCTTCAAAATACCACCCCATAGCTTTGATTTCCTGCCTTTCTAAAGCTTTTGAATCTGTCCTTAATAAGAAGATAATGAAGCATCTATCTGCTCACAACCTTCTTTCTGATTGCCAGTACGGTTTCCGGATATATCGGTCTACTGGTGATCTTCTTGCTTTTCTAATTGAATCTTGGTCAGCCTCTTTTAAGAACTTCAATGAAACCTTTGCTTTCGGCCTAAACATATCGAAAGTCTTCGATAGATTCCGGCATAAATCTTTAATTTCTAAATTACCCTCCAGATAACAGCTCAGCACTTTCTTGTTCCTCCTTCATCACATTCTGACTACTTCATGTCTAATATTAAAAACCTTCATAATGATGTTTCTCATATTCCCGCTTGTCTTAAGCTTCTGAAGGCGTATGGTTCTGATGGAGTCCATCCTATTGTTCTCAAAAACTAAGCTTCCGTGCTTTGGAACTTGCCTGGTCAAACTTGTCCGTCTCTACTTATCAGCTTCCACTTATCCTTCTTGCTGGAAGTATGTGTATATACAATCTGTTTCAAAGAAGGGTTACCGCTCCAATCTCTCAAACTATCGTCCTATTGCATTGATTTCCTGCCTTTCCAAAGTTTTTGAGTCTCTCCTTAACAGGAAGATATAGAGGCATCTATCCGCTCACGATCTTCTCTCGGATCGTCAGTTTGGCTTCCGATCTGGACGCTCTATTGGCTATCTTCTGGCTTTCTTTTCTGACTCGTGGTCATACTCTTTTGAGGGTTTCAGTGAAACTTTCGCCGTTGCCTTAGCCATATTAAAAGATTTTGATAGAGTATGACACAAAGTCTTGATTTTTAAACTTTCCTCTTCCGGTTTCTATCTTTCTCTTTGCTTCTTCATCTCAAATTTCCTTTCTGACCGTTCTATTGCAGCAGTGGTAGATGGCCACTGGCCACACGTAAACCAATTAATAGTGGTATTCCACAGGGTTCTGTCCTATCATCCACTCTTTTCCAACTATTCTTCAATAACATTCTCAATCTTTTTCAGTCTCCTATCCACACATATGCTGATGACTCTATCTTGCACTTCTCCACGTTTTTCTCCAAACACCCAAACCAGAAACAGTTAAATGACTCACATAGAGACGCCACAGAACGCCTAACTTCTTATCTTTCCTCAGATTGGGGCAGAGAAAACCTTATGCTGCGAAATGCCTCAAAAACTCAATTTCTTCATCTATCCACTTGGCAAGATCTGTCAGACAACTATCTTCTTTACTTCGATGACACAAACATGCCCCTCTCTTCTACACTGAACATCCTTGGGCTATCCTTTACTAAAACTCTTAACTGGAAGTCTCATATATCTTCTCTTGCTAAATCAGCTTCCAAGAAGTTAGGTGTCCTGTGTCATGTACACCAGTTATTTTGCCCATACCAGTTGCTGACTCTGACCTTATCCGCCTATGCATGGAGTACGCATCTTATGTATGGGGGAGCTCCACGCACACAGAGTTGCTAAATAGATTTGAGGTAAAAGCTTTTAGTCTTATTGACTCCTTTTCTCTTACTAGCTGTCTTCAGCCTCTTACACTCCGCAGCAATGTCTCTGGGGAGCGAATTTTTTCAGAGTTTTAAATTGTCGCCCACCGGCCGTCTGAAAGGATTACTAACGCAATAAAATAAAACTGCTATTATATTTTTAGCTATTTTTATGACGTTGTCCTCCGTCTAATGGCTTTTTAATTGCTCTCCGGCCGTGGATCAAAACAGTCCGCTACCATAAGTATTCCTCCGTCTAATGGCTTTTTAATTGCTGGCCGGCCACCGGTACCCTAAGCAACTGGTCCAGGTGTTTTTAGGTATGTGTAGGTCAGCTTCTACCTAGAACACCTGGTCATGACATTTTTCACTTTCCCATCCAATTGATTTCGATAGCCTCCATGACCTTATCTCCCAACTTCCCTCTTCTTTGATAATAGTTGGCGACTTCAATTGTCGACATACGCTATGGGGCGATTCAGTAGTGAGTTCCCGTGGTCGTTGTCTTGAGCGTTACATGTTTACCTCTAATCTCTATTCTCAACTCGGACTGTCCTACACATTTTGATACAAGAACTCAATCCTTTTCTTGTCTAGATTTATTCTTACAGATGCAGTTTAATGTTAACAAGTGTAGCATTATGAGCGTAGGTAAAGGTAATAGGCCTGTCGACTACACATTAAATAACATAACCTTTGGAAGGTCATATGTTGTGAGGGACTTGGGAGTTCATATAAGTAGTGACTTGCGCTCCAGGGAACAGTGTATTATAGCTAGAAATAGGGCCAACAGGACACTGGGATTTATTAGATGTGTGACAGATAGGAGTTCTGAGGTCATTATGAGGTTGTATTTAGCGCTAATTAGACCCTATCTAGAGCATGCAGCTCAATTTTTGTCTGCTTATTATAGGAAGGATATAGGCTCCTTAGAGGCAGTCTAGAAAAGAATTTCCAAGATGATTTAGGGGCTGAGAAATTTACCCTACAAAGATAGGTTAAAACGTCTTAGTCCCTACTCCCTAGAGCGAAGGAGGGCAAAGGGGGATATGATTAAGGTTTTCAAATGGGTAAACAAAATTAATAAAGGAAACATTGATCAGATTTTATAAATTAGTATTCAGGATAGGACATGTGGAAATGGCTATAAACTAGTAAAACTAAGATTCAGGATAGACCTAGATAGATATTGGTTCACTAACAGAGTGGCAAACGATTGGAATAGTCTGGGCAGACACGTAGTAAGTGCTGAGTCGATAGGTAGCTTTAAAAGACGGTTGGATCAGAGTATTGAAAGGGATGACAGGTGAGATGGCTAAATATTGGATTATTCCAAGGGTGGGAGACAAGGAGCTGCCTCGCGTAAGTCATCAACTGGCCTCTTGCAGCCTCCTCATTTCTTATGTTCTTATGTTCTTATGCACCCTTCCCCTCAGTTTGTATTTTCACTGGTCAATTCTAGACTAATATCTTTTTATTGACCACTTGCTTATTTTACTCTCTCCCATCTCTTACGTTCCAACCAGTAACCCCCTTCGTTGGTGTTTTAAAAGAGTAAACTGGTATTTTTCATCTCACTTTCAAATCTTCCTTTACCCCATAATTTTTCTCTAGCACTACAGATATGCTAACCTACTTTTCTGTAACTGTTTAGAGTACTGCATTTACTTATATTCTTCGTACCTCTAGAGTCTAGAGTCTAGAAATTATGGAAGATGAGGAAATTGTAGCTGTAGTGACCTTTGCGGTTATTGCAATTTCAAAAGATTAACTAAAACCCCTAGGAAAAAAAAGAACAAAACCCTCCAGGACAAAACCCTTTACAAAACTTTTTTTTACGATAGGTTGGGTGGTAAAGATTCGTTTCCTTAAGCACTCGATATTTCCTTACCTTTATAATGCGCTGCAGTTTTAACCTCAGAAACTTCTTTAGATCACCACAACCAGCTATACCACTGATTTACAGAAAAAAAAATGTTTTTTTTTTCTTTTCGAAAATTAAAGTTTAGTTAAGCTATGATATAGCCTCTGTATATTTTGTCATGGGATGGTTTTGTTACCAAGAATTTTCCTAGGCATTTCTTATTGTATCCTAGGGGGATTTTGTCCTACACTCCCCTTGCGTATTGTGTAATGCATAATATGATTACTTTTAGTATGGTCATGATCAACTCTTCTGCTGAGACACTCACATGTAACATACAGTTGCACAAAAAACTCGGTGCAATTTTCGTACTGTATATACTGGTAATGAAGGTAATTTAACCACAGTTTAACCTTTCTAGCTCCGTTCTATGATTTAAAGTTAATAAAATCCTAAGATTCTTTACTTTTTCTCAGCTAAATTTACAAGACAGTTGAATCACTGGACATAGGTAGGTGCCTACACTAGCATTTCTCCAACATTTTGTGACCATTTAATCTCCTTCACGTACATGTAAGCTGTTTTCTTGGGAATATATACCAAACATCAAAGAAAATAAAAACCCGATTGCCGTTATATCTCCCTTGTTTCTGGTATTCATCACTAATATTATACAATTTTAAGTCTACAATAGTATTCCCGCAACGTGATATTAACACTTAATATCTACCTTGCACATGTAGGTGTTTTATTGGAGGTATATATCAAAATTAAATCCTGAGTAGAGGTTGCAGTTATATCTCTCGTGTTTCTGATATTCATCACCACTATTATACAATTATGTACCTACAACAGCATTTCTGCAACGCTTTCCTACTACGTAATATTTTCCTTGTACTTGTATGTTGATTTATTGGAGGTATATATATAAATATTAGATTCCGAGAAGAGGCTGCTGTTATAACTCCTTTGTTTCTGGTATCCATCACCACTATTATACAATTTTGTTCCTACAGCAGCATTTATGGAACGTTTCTCTACCACTTAATATCTTCCTCGTATATATACACTGTTTTGTTGGAAGAATATATCAATATTAAATTATTAATTGAGGCTGGCTCAGGCTGGTGTAAAACAGAAAACCGCGTATGAATGTCGTCTGCTAGTGTCTTATACTAAAGTCTAGTCGTTATTCCTATTTTCAGTGTTTATGATGTTATATTTTAAGATTATTTACATTAAAAAAATATTTCCCAAAGAAATATAACTATTTAATGCCCTTTTTTTAGATGTTGATATATTAATTAGTGAGTTTGCCGAGTATACGCGGAACAGGGATGCAAAAATATGGAAATCAACTTTGCTCCACGAGTGACGTCACAGATCCGCGTTCGCCTACCATTTGTTCCATGCATGCTCACGAATCTGGTATTCCAGGTCCAGTGTGATAACCCCTTCATAACGACATATCTTGATCCCAAAAGTGCAGGTTGCAAATGAGTAGGTGGATCAGATCCTGCTGAGTTGATCTGTCCTCTGGAGAAAGGTCCTGGTGTGCTTGAGTACTTTTAAAGCCAGGTCAGGGTCTTGAGAGCCACCTAAGAGGTCAGTTACTGTTGGTCTGCGGAGATGAAAAGATAGTGAGTGGAGGGTGCCATACGGTGGGAGTGGTCACGAGGACAGTGCATTAGGTGGTGTTCTGGGATGTCAGGCTGTGTAGGGCACCAAGGGCAGTGAAGGTCCTCTGTCATGCCCAGCGTCTGTAGGTGTGAGTTTAGGCGGCTGTGTCCAATTCGGAGTCTGGTGACGGCAGTGTCAAGGGCACGGCTGGGGGACTAGGTCCACTAATGGTGTCGTGTGTTTTGTATAATGCGTCCAAGTGAGATGTATTGTAGGACGTTAGTCAGATCTGTGTCCGAGTGTAGTTTACAGGTTGTGTAGAGGTTAGTCAGACAGTCAGTCTGGTCAATGGGGAGATGTATGGGGAAGGGGTGGGAGTGTGACTCCGCTACCGTTCTGTCAGCCACCGTGTTGCCCATGACGCTGAGGTGTGAGGGGACCCACTGAAGGTGGATGGAGAAGCCATAATAGGATAGCTAGAGAAGAAAGTTGTGAATAGTGAAGCAGAGGGAGTGGTGTGTTTTTGGGCGGTGACGCTGGATGAGTTGGAGGGCTGTGAGGGAGTCTGAGAAGAGAGTGACTGAGCGAGGGGGGAGAGAGGATAGTGTGGTGGCAAACCTGAGGCTCTCTTTGATGGCAAAGAGTTCTGCCGACAAAATGGAGGCAGAGGCCAGCAGCCTCCAGGCAGTGGCAGTGGAACGTACTGGGATATACATTGCAGCCCCGACAGAGGGAGGTGCTGGGAGGCGGAAGCCGTCTGTATATATGTGTAGGGAGTTGTGGTATCGGGTGTGCAGGAGGTTGTTGAATATTATCCAGTCCTTCACCGGACAGTGTGCTTTAGACTATTGTGTGTGTGTGTGTGTGTGTGTGTGTGTGTGTGTGTGTGTGTGTGTGTGTGTGTGTGTGTGTGTGTGTGTGTGTGTGTGTGTGTGTGTGTGTGTGTGTGTGTGTGTGTGTGTGTGTGTGTGTGTGTGTGTGTGTGTGTGTGTGTGTGTGTGTGTGCAGTGTCAAGGATATCAAAGAGGAGAGAGGAAACCAAGGGCCCAAAGAGGAAGTCTTCTCGAGTGAGAAAAGAGGGAGAGGTCATCTGGAAGAAGGCAAAGAAGGTGAGGGCTCTCTCTGCAAAAGGCGTGTGGGATTGATATGGTAGGGGGTCAAGAAATGGTGCCCTACTCTATCTGAGGAGAAGGAGAGAGTAGAGTGCGTGGCAGATAGGGGAGGATGAAAGTTTGGTGTAGGTACGGACAAGGAAGATGGAGCGTCTGTGTGACAATAAGGATAGGGAGGATTTTGCCTGAAGGGCTGTGATTTGGGAGAACTTGAAATCCCCTAAGGCTATACGAATGGCTGTGTTTTGAATTACGTCCATTTTATGGAGAAGTGACGGTGAGGCCGCCCCATAGACCTCGCATCCGTAGTCTAAGCGACCCAGGATATAAGCAAAATAGAAACAAAGGAGGGTATGCCTGTCCGCACCCCACTTGACCTCTACAAGGGACTTCATTAAATTTATTCTTTAGTGGCATGAGGTCACCAGGTAGTGTATGTGACGGCCCTAGGTTAGACGGGAGCCGTCCACTACTAAACCAAGAAACTTATGTTGGGTTTTGAAGGGAATGAGTGAACCATTGATGGAAACCACAGGTAAGTTGGGTATTCGCGGCGGGCCTAATACATATACACCACACATTACAGGCCTAAATGCATCGCCGTAACACTCTCGTCCTTTCTCTTTAGCAGTTTGCTCCATCCAGTTCTACAAAAAAACAAACAAAAAAACGACACAGGAAATTAAACAAAATACAATCTTCCTTGTCACGTACCATCCTCTCCTCACGCTGCCACACCATCAGCCAGCCCCTGGTGCCGTCTTTCGTCTCACACTGCCACTCCAATTAGCCAGTCACTGGTGTTGTCCCTGGAATCTCTCCTATGTCATCTGCCCTTTCCGTCCTTCACGTGAGCCTGCACTGGGTAACCGGTTTCGCTCAAGGGTGCTAGAAGTACCTGCGGTTCCGGGTCATTTCGCGCCTTTTCCCGTTCGCACGTGAGTCATTTAGCGCCCTTTCCCGTTCGCCCAGGGTCGTTTCGCGCCTTTTCCCGTTCGCACGTGAGTCATTTCGCGCCTTTTCCCGTTCGCCCAGGGTCGTTTCGCCCCTTTTCCTGTTCGCACGTGAGTCATTTCGCACCCATTCCCGTTCGTCCCTGTTTGTGTCTCTCCAATTCCTGATCACCCAGGGTTGATTGGTATTACTAATTGGGAAATAACAGCAATTAACTGATTATAATTGAATTATTGACTATAAGAAAAGTTAAATGTATTGAAGAGCTTGTAGAGCTGATATTTCATTTTTATGCACGTATTCTTTATAGTTTTTCTCCTTGAGTAAATATTTTTTTTTTCTTTTTTCAACGCCTGGCTGTCTGGGAAGGACTGAGGATGTGAGTGAGGGAATGATATGACATCAAAACTGCCTGAAAGATTAATTGCAGTCAAGTTAAGTGAGGTTATGGTTTTGAGGTCAGGTATGTTCGTGTGTGTGTGGGTTGGGTCTCCGCATACCAAGCAATTATCTGTCTGTCTGTCTTGTTCTGTCCTTTTATGTATTTGTTGTATTTCTCCGACTTTTCCTGTCCGTCCATCCGTATTAATGATGAGGATGATAATAATAATAATAATAATAATAATAATAATAATAATAATGATAATAATAATAATAATAATAATAATAATAATAATAATGATATTATCATTATTATTATTACTATTATTATTATTATTATTATTATCATTATTAATATTATCATTATAGTGCATGGTCACTTCTTAGTGATCCTGTGTATGATATTCATAGAGTGGCTATAGTAAAACTAATATGTACTGATTTATAGGGTGTTGGCCACCATGCTGCCAAATCTCCAACCAAAACATTCACTTTATACTTCTTACGGTTCTTTAATCATAGTATTATCAACAAACAGCGTTCTAAGAATATTTTGACTTTTTCATTAAATAGCAGGTGATACAAATAAGTGTTATATACGAAATTAAATGAAGATATTTCATATACATGTATGATGATGTGGCAATTCAGGTCAGGCGACGTTGCCACTCGAGGCGGGATTTTCCGTGAGGGAAGGGGGGGAGTCATGTCACCACGGACATGCACAGGGAAGAAATATTTGACTGACACCATCGCCAAGGATGATGGACATAGGGTTGTGCGGTTACCACCTTATCACTGCTAGTTCAACCCTATCGAACTCATTTGGGCCCAAGTAAAATAGAATATTGCTGATAAAAAAAACTATAAGTTGGCAGATCTGAAGATCCTCGTCAAACAGTCCCTAGAGCAAGTTACACCAGCACACTGGATGAATGTAGTGAGACACACGGACAAATTGCAAGAAAATGATGCAAAACTTGATCTGTCACTTGATCATGTTATAGACTCATTTGTGATCAACACAGAAAACACTTCAGATGAGGAGAGTGATTCTGAGTAAGTCATCTTGGTGACAGTCAAGCAGAGGATTAGGCCTCCAGGGGACACGTCTATAAAAAAAAAATACGCGCCTATAAGACTTTTACTTCAAAAGTGGTGTGGAAAGAAAGTCTCTTCATCCAATGATCTTCATGAAATAAGTTCAGCTTGGGGCAACAACTCAAATAAAATACTGTCTCATCCTGTGTTTCTTTTTTACCACTGGGTATCTCAAGAGCACATAACAGAAAATAGTACGTAAATTATCAGTCTCATTTTCACTTATATAATCAGCACCTTTACTGTATTTAATTTACTTATGGCATAATCACCTGCAGAGATATTCATGTCTCTAATAACTTTTTTTTTAGTGAAGTTATGCATTAAATTGAATATAAAGAACTGTTATTCCGTTTTCTTTGAAGTAATGAGAGATATGGCAAAGTCGCACGGATGATCTGCCCCACCCTATGAGTCAGTACATTTTGGTTTAGGTATAACGCGCCTATAATTTCTATAGTTACAGTATTTTTTTTCGTCAGTTTTTTTTATGTACTAATTGTACTTTAATTTATTTGTATGTTTAGTATTTAGGTGCAAATTTAAGTGTAAGATTAGGTGTAATGTCTCAAAAGCAATGCTTAGAAAAGGGTTGTCTGTCTTTAATTTATGGATTACCCTGTATGTCAGACATATAAATTGTTTGAAGAAGTAAAAGTAAAAGGGAAGAAAAGCAGGCGATGAATGATGACTCATTTGCCTTTGCTATTAAGACTGTACTTAATACAACGCTAAACACGAGACCATACATGACAGTGTTGTTGCATGAGGGCCCCGATGATATCCAGGTGGGATGGAATGAACTAAAATTTAATGTGTTAAACTCAATCTCATCAAGAAGGATAACATATAGAACTGTAATTAATCCAACTCTGACACTATATCCAATCTTTGCAACCAAACATAATGTAAATGAACTGCATAGGACTAACATAGTCAGTGTTCCATATTATATTGACAATAGTGTATTCTGTTATGGTCAATCAAATAATAATAATAATAATAATAATAATAATAATAATAATAATAATAATAATAATAATAATAATAATAATAATAGTAATAATAATAATAATAATGTATATATATATATATATATATATATATATATATATATATATGTATATATATATATATATATATATATATATATATATATATATATATATATATATATATATATACGTATATATATATATATATATATATATATATATATATATATATATATATATATATATATATATATATATATATATATATATATATATATATATATATATATATATATATATATATATATATATATATATATATATATATATATATATGTATATATATATATATATATATATATATATATATATATATATATATATATATATATATATATATATATATATATATATACATATACAGTGGAGGAAGGTATAGGAAAGAAGGAAGGAAGAAAAGAAGGAAGGTATAAGGGAGAAAATGAGAAAATATGTGGAGTGGTCAGGTCAAGACAGGGCAGGTGTGGTTTGAAAAGGGGAACAGAGAAATGTGGAGCGGGGATTAGGGATGGGGAAAGGTAGTGGGAGTGGGAGTGTGTTCAGGTGAGGCTTGCGGGGTGCAATTATAACATTTCCCTAAGGCAGCGTCAGATTACCTTACTTGCCTGCACTCTTTTCTTAGTGATTGGTTTCATTATTGGTATTCCGGTCCCTGGATCAACGTAATGTCGTTGATGGTTCAGATGGTGGTAACCTATGAACCTATGACATTTAGGTTATTACAAGCAGGCCAATCATCTGATGTAGACAGGTGAAGTGAAATGAGGTGAAGTGAGGTGAGGTGAGGTATACCGCAGGTGAACGACACGTGAGGTGAAGTGAGGTCACAGTAGACTTCATACCGTGGTAGACCACATATTGTAGTAGCATCATAATAAATATGATATTTTTCATGATTATTTCAGTAAAATTATCTGTATATGATACATTACTTTAATTATATATCTTCAGAAAAAAATATAGGTGAAAGTTTTGTCCATTGGAGGATTTGTCGACTGGGGTTTTGTATAAGATTGTAGTTTTATGATATATATTTGTGTAAGTGACCAAAGGCGACCTGCATTTTTATAATTTTCTTAATCTCTGAAAAAGGTATGTGTAAATTTTGTTCATGTCCTGCGGCTCTCAAACATCTGAGTTTCATCATTTGTGGCTCTTACATGCTGTTGGCTTCTGGTATGTATGTATGTATGTATGTATGTATGTATGTATGTATATATGTATGTATGTATGTATGTATGTATGTATGTATAAGAAGTACCACGAGGTACTTCTTTGCTTTGTCTTCTGTGCCTGTCACCAAGCTCTCCGCTTGGGTCTTTTCCATAGGTCGCATGTAGCAGGATACTTTCACTTTCACTTTGGGTACTTTCTTTAGGAAAGGGAACTTTTACTCTAAGTTATTATATGTAACTAGATAATTTGATTAATCTAATAGCTATACAGTATTATATGTTTTTTTACTATAAAGTGTTCATTATTATGTGATTAGTACATTACTTATTTAACTTATATTTTGTGTGCTTAGACTAATACTGATAATTAATAAACAACATATGTAGATGGCATCTCCCAGCCCCCACCAGCGCCTGCTTGGAGACGCTGGTCGGGCAGGTAATGTTCCCCTCAGAAGTAAAGATAAAGCCGTGTGTCTCGGACGTGTTGTTGTCTGTGTAACAAGTATTGTTTTTAGAGCCCGAATTTCAGGTCTATAAAGTCTTTTCGTGGCTACAACACTCAGACAATAATTGTATAAGAGTGTATGTGTTATCATAGTTTGTTAAATAAAACACAGAAAAGACACATTCCACGTTAATTCAACATCATCCACTAGTTTGTGTGATCTTCCACATAGAGCAATAACTGTTGTGGTTTACAATGCAGCAAGTTTTGCCATCCCTGTTATAGACCAAAATGTCTTTTGGTAATTTTATTTTTTTATGTATTTTTATTCTCTGACAATATGATGAACACGTGTCAGTCTTCGAATAAAGATAACCAGAATATCATGTTATCAATATAGCATTAATTATTTATAAAAAATATATTGCCATCAGCTTTGCTCAAGAAATGCAATAGATTAGATTAGATTCTTCAGTAACTGGTTAATTGAAACAAGTCGTGCCGATTATCTCTTTATTGATAGAAAGAAAAAATAGTTACCGATATTAAATAGGTTGCTATAAACAGTTGTTCTTCTTATAAATTGTGTTGAAGACATGTGGTTTACTTTGGTTAAATATTATCAGCTACTCTGGACATGACTAATGCTTGTGCGAATCTTCGACTGTTGAGAATTTGGAATTTTTGTATGGCCTTCTTAATTTGCATAATTTCATCTGAAAATTAAAGATAGTCTATGCAAAGATGCATCTCAATTGATATAATACATTTCATTTTCAATTTGATGACTTTATGATCAATTGTTGTAACCCTCTATGATGAGAAATTTAACTCACCTGTTGTCTGAGAGAATTTCCAAGAGGAAAATTGTCCATGCCATAAGCCAGCCAAGTGTCAGAAGGTAGAATGGACCCTGGACAATCAAGAAAAGGAAGAATTAACAATTAACATCAGATAACACTTAATATAATTTAAATGCTTTTCATTGTATTATTATCAATTGAACTGCATTACTTAAGGAAGAAGTGCAAACATGTAACAATAACAGGAAAGTGAAATGCTGCTAAGATTGGTAAAAAAAATCGTGAACGGGATTAGCTACTTGGACGCGGTAGAGGCCAAGGTTCATGGTCTTTCCAAGATAGGATTCGTTCTCAGTTTTCTTCATATTTTGTTTTAAAATGTTTCGCTGCTTCCTTTCTGCCTGTAAAAAGAAAAGTAATCATTATATGATATGGTACAAGGGATTTAAAATGTGTGTGTGTGTGTGTGTGTGTGTGTGTGTGTGTGTGTGTGTGTGTGTGTGTGTGTGTGTGTGTGTGTGTGTGTGTGTGTGTGTGTGTGTGTGTGTGTGTGTGTGTGTGTGTGTGTGTGTGTGTGTGTGTGTGTGTGTGTGTGTGTGTGTGTGTGAATCAGTAAGTAAAATTAGTAGATTTTATTGCTAATAATAAGACATAATGTAATATGAACAAATTTCTTATGTATTATCCACGGTCCGTAAAGCCGAAACTCCAAGACGGAAATTTTACTTACTATATTGTTAGAGGGCGGGGAAAATTAGACTAGGTTAATAATTATGTGCCAAAAGGGGACATGAACCCATTTGAGGATATTTACTTTACAAAGGATTACAAAGTAATGTAAACAGAAACAGAGCTACTGGTCCCTACTTGGCTTTTGATTTCTCTGACTACAAAATATATAATTAATCAGCCTGAAGAGACCAGTGCCACGCAGGGAACTTGATATGAAAAGATTATCGAGGCGATTTATAAAATTTTCAAAGATAGCTGAGTTAACGACCTTCGAAGGTACTTCGTTCTAAACATGGACAGTACGATTAAGGAAGTTATATTTGTCTTCATTAGCTTAAAAGTGTTTACCAATTATTTTGTAACCGTTGTTTCTCGTTTTATTATTCTAGGGATGTAACTGTGTGTTCTCTACACAGGCACTGTAGTAGATTTGTTACACAAACACAGGTTGCTGTTTAGGTGTCTGTATTAAGATAATGGTACACAAAAGATACCGCAAGGCGAACACAGCGTAGTCACCATGTGACAGACAGGGCGACACTGACTGGCAGCGAGACTTGCCGGCCAGACACAAGATTTATATGGAGAGTATGCCATGTCCTCAGAATCACATATCCACATTTCCCTCCCCCATCACGCTCGTAGCTCTGTCTTGAACGGAACATTTTTCTCCGAGCCGCTCAGAACAACGTAGGGCAACTGGGGAGTTAATTGAAATGAACATACTGTTACATACACGTAAATATTGTAGAATGCAGGTTAGTCGTAGTCCTGTGTTGTGTGTTCGTCTGTATGTGTGTGTCTAGATATATGAAAGGGACTTATATTCTGACAAAAGGGGTCTGCGATTGGCTCTTTGCCGGCGACCAGTCGCAGACGTCCCAGCCACTAGATACCTGCCATCCGGTGGAATACTCCAGGAGAGGTAGTTACGGGGTTGTAGGCAGTGCTGCAGACTGAATGACTCCCCGTGTCTTCTCTTTCCGGTTCCCTTAGTGTCTCATTTACACAAGAAAGCAGCTGCAGCCTGTCCTCTAAAGACAACTTTTTCTACTACCTGCATAACATTACTACACCTTACATTTTTACACTCTCTTCAAATCAAATTTTAAAAATAACTTCACCACACTAAGCCTCGGAGTGTCCATCTTGGGAGGGGATAACAAATGTCCCCAGGTTGGACAACCCCTTTGCTGACGACCTCGGGTGTCTTGACACTTCCTCTAATAATTTTATTCTCGATTTCTGCAATATTCGTGGCCGTAGATCTAATTTCCAATCTGTGGAACACCATCTCTCCTCCACTAAACCTCATCTTTTCTTCCTAACTGAAACACAGTTGCCTGTGACCTACATTCGCTATCCTCATTTTCAATCCGAAGCTGGCAGTTGCGCATATATGCGTAACGACATTACTTGTTCTCGTGCCCAAAATCTTGAATCATCAGAATTTCCTACCATCTGGCTAAGATGGTGACGCTCTCTAACTAAATTCATCTGTGTTGTATATCTCTCACCTAGTTCCTCTGACTATGTAAAATTCTTTGACTATTTGACTTCCAAGGTGGAGTACATCCTATCTCACTTTCCTTATGCTAAGATCTCCGTTTTAGGATATTTCAATATTCACCACCAGCTTTGGCTTTCTTTCACTGACCAATGTGGTGAACAAACCTTCAACTTTGCTATCCTTCATAACCTAGAGCAGCTAGTGCAGTTCCCTACCCGTATCCTTGACCGCCTTGGAAATACGCCCAACATTCTTGATATTTTTCTAACTTCCAATCCTTCAGCTTACTCTGTTAAACTTTCCTCTCCGTTGGGCTCCTCCAATCACAATCTTATTTCCGCTACCTGTCCTATCAATCCATTGCAACCTCAGGATCCGCCTAAGCACAGGTGATTCTGGCATTTCAACACTGCTAAGTGGGAGGACCTGAGACAATACTATTCTGATTTTCCTTGGGATGATTAATGCTTCAATGTCAGAGATCCTTTTCTTTGTGCTGAGCGTACAAGAGGTGATTATCCCTGGCAAGGAGCTATGCATTCCTCATAGTTTCTCTAATACTAAAGCTGAAAGGCACTGGTCTAACTCTGCTTGTTCTCGTGCTGTCAATAATAGAGAGGCGGCTCACAAACGGTACCGTAGCAATACATCTGCTGAAATTAATGCCCAATATATTTCTGCCCGTAATCATGCCAAATCTATTCTCCAACTTACTAAAAAAATTTTCATTAATAAAAAATGTCAAAGTCTTTCCAGCTCTAACTCTTCTCATGATTTCTGGCATCTAGGCAATAATATCTCTAACAATTTTTCTTCTTCATATATATATATATATATATATATATATATATATATATATATATATATATATATATATATATATATATATATATATATATATATATATATATATATATATATATATATATATATATATATATATATATATATATATAATATATATATATATATATATATATATATATATATATATATATATATATATATATATATATATATATATATATATATATATATATATATATATATATATATATATATATATATATATATATATATATATATATATATATATATATATATATATATATATATATATATATATATATATATATATATATATATATATATATATATATATATATATATATATATATATATATATATATATATATATATATATATATATATATATATATATATATATATATATATATATATATATATATATATATATATATATATATATATATATATATATATATATATATATATATATATATATATATATATATATATATATATATATATATATATATATATATATATATATTTATATATATATATATATATATATATATATATATATATATATATATATATATATATACATATATATATATATATATATATATATATATATATATATATATATATATATATATATATATATATATATATATATATATATACATATATATACATATATATATATATATATATATATATATATATATATATATATATATATATATATATATATACATATATATACATGTTTATATATATATATATATATATATATATATATATATATATATATATATATATATATATATGTATATATATATATATATATATATATATATATATATATATATATATATATATATATATATATATATATATAAATATATATATATATATATATATATATACATATATATATATATATATATATATATATATATATATATATATATATATATATATATATATATATATATATATATATATATATATATACACACACACATATATATGTATATATTTATATGCATATATATATATATATATATATATATATATATATATATATATATATATATATATATATATATATATATATATTTATATATATATATATATATATTTATATATATATATATATATATATATATATATATATATATATATATATTTATATATATATATATATATATATATATATATATATATATATTTATATATATATATATATATATATATATATATATATATATATATATATATATTTATATATATATATATATATATATATATATATATATATATATATATATATATATACATATATATATATATATATATATATATATATATATATATATATATATATATATATATATATATATATATATATATATACATATATATATATATATATATATATATATATATATATATATATATATATATATATATACATATATATATATATATATATATATATATATATATATATATATATATATATATATATATATATATATACATATATATATATATATATATATATATATATATATATATATATATATATATATATGTATATGTATATATATATATATATATATATATATATATATATATATATATATATATATATATATATATATATATATATATACATATATGTATACATATATATATTGTTACGGTCACACCGTAACGGACACGGTTCTTATGCCCTAGTGCCGGGTGTCCACTTATGAACAACCCAGTCACAACCACGTTACGGGCGTGTACGAACTGTAGTGCTGATGTTTATACGTCCTTTTAACCCACCAAAGGACAAGGAAAGTCGACTATCCCGTAGGACTAGTCACTCCAAGGGCCACACACCGGTGGCTGGACAATAGGCTTTAAACAAGAAGTGCCTGGTTAAGGAACCTATGCACTCTTAGCCCCCAAACACAGCACCTACAGCCACCCCGTTAACGTTAAGAGGTCGCCAGTTCTTTTAACCCTCCAAAGAACAAGGAATCTCCCAGTAGTAACCACCTTCTCCTCCTTACATTCTAAAGAGACTTACAGTGAGCACAAGATTACAGTGCCTAGACAAGGAGCTATCGCTCCAACCAGAATACCGCCCACAAGGTGTCTTTCCACCCACTTCTGGTTGAATAATAACTCCTCTCGACTCCAATAACACCCTGCAAAGTAGCCTCCCACGAGGGGACTCCGTACAGTGCGTTATTTGAGTCGTAATTAATCAACACTGAGACGGGATTACTCCTCGTCTGTGTTCTCAAACAAGAGGCCCCTGATGACAGGCTCTCTCACAATGAGGACAACGAAGACAACGCCGAAAAAAGCAAACAACGCCGACAAAGCGGACAACGCAGACAAACGCAGAAAACGCCGACAAAACGCAGACAACGCCGAAACTACTTCCCCGAGACTGAACAGTCTGACAAAATTCTAGGTGGAGTTCACCGCTAGTTAGGTGGTAATGATACTGTCACCACACTCGTTTCTGTGCTCTGGCTTGTAACCGTTTCCTCTACAGACAGGGCCCTGCTGTCTAGCTACACAAATATACCCCTTATCTAATAGGCCAAACAGATAACCCACTCCCTTAAATATGAGGAGGTTACAGGCAAAATAATGCCAATTAGTGGGGAGCTCAGAGCGCGAGATGTTCTTGGTGATGACTAGCGACTAACTGATTCCTTACCCTCCACACAGTCTGCAGCTCCCCGAGCTGAGATGCCAAATCGCACCACCGGCGCGCCGTGTTTCTCACACACCGCGCCCTCCTCCAGTCCGCTATAGCCTGATAACTTCTATTTCACAAAATCACCATAGGCCACAGAGACGACGCAGGACAACAACAAACATACGAGAGGAAGCAGAAAGGAATTGTTTACAAGATAGAATACCTTGCAACACAAAGAAGAAAGAAGGAAAGTTAGGAAAATTAGGAGAACGAAGAGAAGATAAAACATTTAACAAGCCTCGCCTTAATACGCGCTGGCAACTCATCTCTCTCTCTCTCTCTCTCTCTCTCTCTCTCTCTCTCCCGCCACGCCTGGCTCCTGGCTGGATAACACGTGGTCTCCAGACAGAAAGGCGTAACACACAGACATGTCACGTAGACACGTCTCCAACACTTCCCGTAGGATGG
>JAXIVD010003727.1:5000-17500 GCA_036785275.1 Cancer borealis
TGACCACGAGAGAGGACAGACATACGCCTCACAGCTCCGTGATCTCGTGACTTGCTTGCTACACCATCATTCACTTTACACGGAACTTCACAGGATACATGGAAAATACCTGGATTAGCAAGCGGTAAATCCCAGTGAGACAAAAAAGCAAGAAAGTGAAGTGATTTTTTTCTTGCAAAATAACAGGCTAGTAAATATTGTGCCCCGAGGACCATTACACCCTCTGCTAAACGTGCCACCTATCTCATCGGAAGGATAGTCCGTCCATCTCTTCGCTATCTGTGAAGTGAACCTTGGTGTTGTGTGTGTAGTGATAGTAACAGTGAAAAGTGCAGTGACAGTGTTAGAAGCTTAGTGTACGTTGTCACCATAGTACCGTACCTACACTCCTACCTGCTGTCTCAGTATGTGGAATTCCCCTGGGAACTCAACCCTGCCAGCCCTCAAGCCCCATCTACATTCCTGGAGGGATCAACCGCGGTGAAGGCTCCAACCTGATCTGACCCACCTGCCTTACACCACCACACAACAAGCACATGGGGACCTCTCTCCCCCTACACAGCAAGATCGCCTGGGCTGGCCAAGCTGGTTTCCCTGGTGCTAGATATTGTTGTGTATGTAGCTACTCAATACGTGACAAGCCTGTGACGTCCTGTACGGAGGAAGACTGTCCTAACTCAGAGTGCCGAGTGTTTCTCAGACGCCGACTTCAACTGCTCTCAAACAGCGGACATAAGGGTCGCACGTGGTTTCTCTCGGCCTGTCACGTATGAGGTGACCTCACCCGCCATCTCAGAGTCTGTGGAGACCAACAGTGAGGACGAAACTGACGTGCAGGAGGAAGAGATAGAAAAAGACGTCATACAACACCTTCTCTCCTCTTCTACCAAAGAACTTGCTACACAACTTGTGCTACTTTAGGGAGAACATAAAAAGCAAGATATAATCATAAAAAGGTACAGGGAGAAGACAAAACTCCTCCTGGACCAGAAAACTGCTCAAGCAAAGTCCCTAAGTGTATTAGAGACGATAGAGATTGCAGAGCAACAAGAGCAACTCCCTCAGGTTACTACCAGAGCTATGAGTGCACTGCCCAGTAAAATTGACGAAGACTGGGAAAACTTGTGCTCTGAGTCTCCCTCCTGTCGAAACTGGTGGTCGTCGGGCAAGCCACGCAAGCTAGAGAAGCTCATCGCCTGCTCCAAAATCACACTCAGTGACGACAGAGCTGACAAGACCAGTGAAGACGACACCACCACCGCCACAACCTCAGCCAGCCATAGAGACAGTGGTACTCAAGCCACTAAGGATGCAAGTAGAGAAAATAATCGCTGCCTCCCAAACCCAGGTGCAAACAACATCGAAGGTAATACTAGCGGCAGTAGTAGCAACAACAACAATCGACACATAGGAAATCGGCAACAGCAGAGCAGACAACGAGCCACAAGAACAAGACAGCAACAGGAGGTGCGTCATCACCCTCCTGCTCAGCAAGGCTCCTCTTTCTCTCCCCGCCACACAGCCAGGCAAGGCAGCTCCAGCCACACTCTGCCCGCCAGGCAACACCGCCTCCCTACTCTCCCAAGAGGACGAGGAAAGCGTGTGCGTATTGTTCCCACCGAGGCCACACCAAGGGTAGCAGAACAAAGGCAAGAGCACCTCCTCAGACGTGTGATTGCTGAGGTGAGGCAGCCTGTTCCCAGCCTCCCATCGCCACGACCGGGATTCTCACGTCGTACCTCCGCCTCCACTCTGGGGTCAGACACCTGGCTGGCAGTGGACAACCTGAGCAACCCCGCCATCTAGCATCAACTCAGGTAAAATTACCTCACCTCACCTGACAGTCCTCTCTGCCAACGTGTGTGGCCTCCGCACTAATATCGGTGACCTCACTCACAATTTCATCCTGAGGAACTGAATAGACATTGCAGTGGTGACCGAAATATGGCTAACCAGTATGGTGGAGCCAAGCTTTGGTAAGATCCCAGGATACACCCACTGGATTAGAGAGGACCGACAAGGAAGACAGGGAGGTGGTGTGGCAGTGTGTCTTAAGGAAGGTATACAGGCGCACAGACTGAACATAGAGATACCACCTTCGACAAGGGCAGTGTTTCTGAGAGTTGTGATGGCTGACGGCACAGCCCTCCTGCTCTGTGTCATGTACCGCCCTCCGAGGCAAGGCCCCGCACCCAGACTTCCTGACAGAACACCTGGACGACCTGCTGACATGTTATCGCTGCAGGAATGCCCTCATCTTGGGCGACTTCAACAACCTACTGACATTGCAGGGACTGACAGACCACGTCACTTTCCCAACCCATAAACGTGGTGGAAAACTGGACCCCGCCCATCACGGACCTGAGTGAAGGCACTATCATCTGCCACCAGCTTGGCCAGGTGGGGAGCTCCGACCACCATGCCATCCTGATATGGACCGACGTGGGTGTGGCGCGAGACGAAGCCATCTTCCGCACCATATGGCTGTGGGATAGAGCAGACTGGCCCTCGTTGAAGAAGAACCTGCAGGGTACGGACTAGGGCGCCATTCTCTCTGGATGTGCAGATGCCAAGGCCAGGGCATTCACCGAGCGGCTCAAGTCTCTTCAACGACAGCATGTTCCTCACTGCCAGTACTCGTCGAGCCCTGGTTTGGCTATCGATGTCGACTTGCGGCAAAAAAGAAGTACTCTGCGTGGCTACTCTTCAACTCACTGCAACAAAACTCTACATCGCGAGGCATGCAGGAACATGACGGCCACCAGCAAGTGGGCACAGAAGAGGTGGGAAAACGACCTTCGCTCTTAGTTGTGTGGACCTGAGGTGGGAAACAAGACCTGGTGGTCCCTTGTTAAGGAGAGGCAAGGTACCAATCACCAGGAAACCATCCCTCCCCTCACCAGACAAGACGGCACTACGGCGGCGAGCAGCAAGGAGAAGGCACGCCTGCTGGCTGACATTTTCTCTGCCAAGATGACCGTCGCCGACCCAAATAGATCTCCACCTCAGCTAGCGTAGGAGTGTGACCAGACAGTCACAACGGTGGAGGTGACACAGAAGAGGATGGAGCACCTCCTGAAAGCAGTGGACGTCAGTGGGACGTCATCCCACAAGTGCTGCGCCACTGCTCGAGTGAGCTGGCAGGGCCCCTCACTGAGGTGTTCACATCTTGTGTCTGGGAAGACGTGTGGCCCTCCATATGGAAAGAGGCTCGCATGGTGCCGGTGCACAAGAAGAAATCCAGATCTGACCCTGCTAACTACAGGCCTATCTCCTTCCTGTCTAAGGTTGGCAAAGTCTTCGAGAGGATAGTGGTGGAGACCCTCACCCACCACCTAGATAACAAATCCCTCCTGTCCGACCATCAGTTCGGGTTCAGATCTGGCCATTCCACCTCAGACCTTCTCATGCTCTTCTCCAGGGACTGGCAAAACTCCCTGGATCACGGCCTGGATACCCTTGTCGTCGCTCTCGACATTGCGGGTGCCTTCGACCGTGTGTGGCACGTGGGCTTGCTGGAAAAGCTCCGTGCCCAGGGCATTCAAGGTCACCTTTTGAGACTGATGAGTGACTACCTCTACGGCAGGTCACTCCATGTTGTCGTCAACGGGCAGCAGTCCAGAAACCTTCCAGTAGGGGCCTCAGTTCCTCAAGGATCTGTGCTAGGACCGGTTCTCTGGAATCTGTACATTGACGACCTTCTCAGGATCCTGCCAGCAGCCTCCGTGTATGCAGATGATTGCACACTCTCCCGCTCTTATTGTCGCGAAGACAGCCAGCAAGCAGTTGCTGACGTCAACCAGCAACTGCAAACAATACAGAGGTGGGGAAAGCGCTGGTAGGTGAGCTTTGCACCTGAGAAGACACAGGCTATGGTGGTGTCTCGGTCCCTGGCAGCTTCACAAGCCATTGAGGGACAGGTGAAGTTTGGCTCCGTCACCCTCCCACTCCAGGACCACATTAAGATCCTCGGAGTGAACTTCGACGCAAAGCTCCAGTTCGACCACCACATACAACACATCACCCACCAAGCCTCCCTTCGGGTCTCCGCCTTACGTAGTGTCAGGTTTCCTGGACAGACATGGCCTTCTGACACTACAAGGCACAGGTGAGGCCCTACCTGGAGTATGGGGCCCTGACGTGGATGTCCGGTGCTGCAACACATCTGCGGAGACTCGAATAGGTAGAGTGGCGTGTGCAGCGACTGATAGAGGGCAACAGCTGCCCTCTTCCCTCACGTGACATATCTGCCCTGGACACACTGGAGCACCGCCGGGACGTGGCAGCACTGGTGGTCCTTCACTAGACGCAGGTACAGGAGGTGTGGCATCTGGCAGGGCTAAGGCTCCCCCCCCGAGAGGCTGTGAGACACGAGAACGGTGCTCTCCAGCCACGAGCAGGTCGGGGTGCCAAGGTCACACACCAGTCAGCACCAGAGGACAGCCAAAATCTCTCGACTGTGGAATGTGTTCACCGCAGCAGTACCCTCAGTGTGGGAGATGTCCACCCAACAGGTGAAGGTAGCTGCCCACAAGTGGCGAGTAACATTCCCCACCTCGGTGTAATGAACAATAATCGGCTTTTGAAATAATGTCATGAGGAAAAGTGGCACTTTAAGCCGAAAAGGATACAATATACAGAATATACATATTTAACTCAATTACATGCAATGTGTAACGTATCACTATTCTGCAATTCATGTAGCAATATGCTTCTTTGTATATTCCTGTACACTAAGTTTAATATATATATATATATATATATATATATATATATATATATATATATATATATATATATATATATATATATATATATAATATATATATATATATATATATATTATATATATATATATATATATAAAAATTTATGTAACTGCTTACTCCTTCGGTTATGTAATTTACATATATAAAAAAAAATTATCGGTGCCAAAACTGATCCTTGTGGTACTTCACTTTTTACTTCTCTCCATTCTGATTTTTCCTCCTTTACTATTGTTTTCAATTTCTTTCCTTTCAGTTAGTCTTCCATCCAGTTTTTTAATGTTCCATTTAATCCTCCAATGTGTTCCAACTTCACTAGTAATCTCCTGTACGGAACATTATTGAATGACTTTTTAAGTCTAAATATATGCAATTTGCCCATACATCTCTTTCTTGTGTTATATAAATACTATTATTCTTAAGTAAAATATCAAATTGGTGACACATGACCTTCCTGTTCTGAATCCAAATTGTCCCTCTATTATTATTCCTTCTCTTTCTGAAGTATCCAGTCCTTTGTTTCTTGATGACCTCACATATGTTGCATACTATGCTGGTCAATGGCACTGGTCTATAATTAAGTGATTCTTCTTCGTTTTCTTTTTTGTAAATAGGCATTACAGTGCTCCCTCCAATTTTGCGGTAAATTGGTGGACATTGCAGGCCGCAAAATTTGAATTAGCAAAATTTGAATCATTAATCTTATGGTAAATTTAGTCATATTTATGCCCTTGTTTGTACACAAATACATGTAATCATACGTCCTACAATAAAGAAAAATACAGAAAGACAAACATGATCATTATCCATAAGAAAAAAAATTTTAAAGACCATTTTACTGTACTGCAAAATTGGAATATCACAAAATTGGAGAGAGCACTGTATATCAGCTCTTTTCCATTCTTTAGATATTTTCCTGTATCAAGAGAACACTCAATTATATAATTTCTTGTCTCCACTCACTTAAGGTGTATCCTGACATTTCATCTGGTCCTATTGCTTTTCTTTCATTCAATTACCCGTCACATGCGGGGAGCCCAAGTGAAGGAGACACCTGGCAACTTGACCTGACCTCATGATGGGTGGGAGATAAGTTTAGGAATGTAGTGGAGGTGTCAAATATGTTTGTTTGCTCTCTCTCTCCTCTCTCTCTCTCTCTCTCTCTCTCTCTCTCTCTCTCTCTCCCTCTCTCTCTCTCTCTCTCTCTCTCTCTCTCTCTCTCTCTCTCTCTCTCTCTCTCTCTCTCTTTCTCTCTCTCTCTCTCTCCCTCCCCCTTATTCACACTCTCTCGGTCTCTCTCTCTCTGTCTGTCTGTTTGTGTCTGTCTGTCCCCCCCCCTCTCTCTCTCTCTCTCTCTCCCTTATTCAATCACTCACTGATTCTGTCTGTCTGTGTCTGTCTGTCTGTCTGTCTGTCTGTCTGTCTGTCTGTCTGTCTGTCTGTCTGTCTGTCTGTCTGTCTCTCTCTCTCTCTCTCTCTCTCTCTCTCTCTCTCTCTCTCTCTCTCTCCTTATTCCAATCACTCTCTCTCTCTCTCTCACTCACTCTCACTCTCTCTCACTCTCTCTCTCTCTCTCTCTCTCTCTCTCTCTCTCTCTCTCTCTCTCTCTCTCTCTCTCTCTCTCTCTCTCTCTCTCTCTCCCTCTCTCTCCCTCCCTCTCTCTCCCCCCCTCTCTTCTCCCTCTCTCTCTCCCCCTCTCCCTCTCCTTCTCTCTCTCTCCCCCTCTCCCTCTCCTTCTCTCTCTCCCTCTCCCTTTCTCCCTTATTAACTCTCTCTCTCTCTCTCTCTCTCTCTCTCTCTCTCTCTCTCTCTCTCTCTCTCTCTCTCTCTCTCTCTCTCTCTCTCTCTCTCTCTCTCTCTCTCTCTTCTCTCTCTCTCTCTCTCTCTCTCTCTCTCTCTCTCTATATATATATATATATATATATATATATATATATATATATATATATATATATATATATATATATATATATATATATATATATATATATATATATATTTAAACATACAGGATTACATATTGTACAGTTAACAGGAGTCTTTTTTTTTTTTTTTTTTACTTTTTAATTAAGGTTGCCCATTCCATTGGGTCAACTATTTTATAACTATACTGCCTATGAGTAGAATTCATCACTTCCCTATACCTAGCATATACAGTAAGAACGGTCATCTCGCGCATAATTGGTACTGGACTCGGCCGCGAGATGAACGATATTGAAATACATGTAAATAGTATAATTGGTTCTTAGGTATAGTACATAAGCTTCTTATAACTCCTATTAAACCTCCAAGAATACAAAATATTTTGCCGAAAATTCACACATACAAGGTTATGCATAATTTGTATGATAATAAAAAAGATTGAACACTTTCTAACTACATTAAGAAAGGTCATCTCGCGTAATATAGTCTCGTGAATTTAGCATCTCGCGTCTATTTCAAATTTTCCGTCTTCTGCCATCTAGCGGTGCCAAACGAACATCTCGCGCATGCGCATAGGTCAGCGCGCCACTTGAATGGTTGGTTTGGGTCAGTTGTGTAATGGCAGAAACTAAGTCAAGAACAATATTGCTATTTTGTTGTGCTATGGAGCATATTTACTTTCGGTGTTCTAGTGAAAATGTTCTAGTGGAAGTACAATACACTGTAATAAGAAGGAACATGAGTTCTATGAGTGGTAGTGGTGAAAAACGTGGTGGATGAGAGAAGTGTGATTATCGCAAGGGGGTGAAGCTCAGGAAATATACACTCCAGGAAAAGAAAGAAATGGTTGCACGCAGTGCTGGTGGTGGTGATGCACAAACGGTAGAGGAGAGAGCGAGTAACCAGTAGCCACCACTCCCCACCACTGCCAGGCTACTCAAGCCAGTCACAGACTCTCATATCGTCAGTAGAATAATATTTGAACCTTTATTAATAGTCAGAAATTGTTCAATCTTGTTTATTATCATACAGATTATGCATAACCTTGTATGTGTAAATTTCGGCAAAATATTTTGTATTCTTGGAGGGTTAATGGGAGTTATAAGAAGCTTATGTGCCATACCTAAGAACCAATTATACTATTTACATGTATTTCAATATCGTTCATCTCGCGGCCGATAATCCAGTACCAATTATGTGCGAGATGACCGTTCTTACTGTATCAATAAAGGTTCAAATATTATTCCACTTACGTTATGAGAGTCTGTGATTGGCTTGAGTAGCCTGGCAGTGGTGGGGAGCAATCATACTGTTGATTCAGAACAGTTAAACTTACGCATAATGTCACATGTTCTTGCACCACTGTTCATCATCTGAACCATTTCTTTCTTTTCCTAGAGTGTATATTTCCTGAGCTTCACTCCCTTGCGATAATCACGCTTCTCTCGTCCACCACGTTTTTCACTACAGTTTCCACCACAATTTCCACTACTACCACTCATAGAACTCCTGTTCCTTGTTATTACAGTGTATTGTACTTCCACTAGAACGTTTTCACTAGAACACCAAAAGTAAATATGCTCCACAGCATAACAAAATAGCAATATTGTTGCTGACCCAGCTCTTGCCGTGACACGACCGACCCAAACCAACCGTTTTAACTGGCGCGCTGATCTATGCGCATGCGAGAGATGTTTGTTTGGCACCGCTAGATGGCAGAAGGTGGAAAATTTGAAAGACGCGAGATGCTAAATTCGCGAGATGACCGTTCTTACTGTACATATACAAGTACATATTATGGTGGGTGTAGGCAGAGCCATCTATGGGTGGCAACCTTCATCTGCTGTGTAGAGAAGTGCCTCACATCCATATCAGTAGTAAGGGCGTTCCACCACACCACCGCTCCAGTGGAGAAGGCACATTGATGGGTGTTGGTTCGGGACCTCAGGACCTCCAGTAGGGAATCGTTGCCCAGCACCGTTCTCGTGCTTGCTCAGATCTCCTCCAGGTGGCCCTGAGTTCCAGCAGGTGTGATACGTGCTGTACCTGTGACTTGTGCAGCATGGTCAGAGCGGCAACCCTCCTGCGATGCTCCAAACTGTCCCACAATGGTCCAGCTGCATCCATCTGCTGTTGCTGGTTCTGGTGCTGTTGGTGTTGATATTGTTGAGTGCTGCTGATAAAGGCGTTCTGCCCGCCTCTGCACCTTGTCCAGCAGATTGAGGTGACAGCGGGCTCCTGACATCCAGGTGAGTTGTGCATATTCCATGACAGGTCAAATCTGGGCCTTGTACAGGGTGAGCAGGCCGTCAGCATGGAGGAGGTGTTTCATTCGACGCAGCAGGGTAACCTCTCTCTCTCTCTCTCTCTCTCTCTCTTGGGACAAGGATTATACTAATTGGTTGGAAAGCCAGGACCCACCCCCCCTCTTCCATGTGTTATCAAAATATCAAATCTCACCATCGTTTTCATCTTATTACCTAAATCACCGGATTACTACACCATTTAAGTTAAAAATAAATCAACTGTCAGTTGCACATTTATCAATCCAATACGATGATGTAATTTCAATTTCGTTTTACCATAGAGGGTTTTCTGGCCTTTTCCCCCGCACTTTACGGATTAATCATTTCCTCTATCTCTTCTCTTTATCCTGATTTCCCACAGCTCTTTTATTTTTCTCTTTTACCCTTGTGGTTTTTTAAAGTCAGATTTTGTTGTAAATACTTTAAAAAAAAATTTTAATAGTATATTACTTATTTCTCTCAGGTCCTCATATAATTACTAATTTTCCTTCAACCGAGCTACACTTTCATTGTTTTATTTTTCCATTAATTATTCCATAAAATTGTTTTAATTCTTCTTTAAATTTCTCAAATACATCCTTACCATATCTCTTCTCTTCTTTCCATTACAAATTCATTCCTTTCCAGTTTACAGTCTTCTTTCCATTTCTGAATTGTTTTTTTCTTCCATGCTTCATCTCTTCTTTTTTTAGCTCTCAAATTTTCTGCTAAACCAAATTTTATAAAATTTTTCTTTTACTTTATAAATAAAATGGAACATATTCCTTGATTCCTTGTTCATATATCAATTTTTTTATATGACTCCTCCTGTTTTCTTTTCTATATATCTCTTAATCCTAATTTCTAGGACCACATAGTAACTTTTTCCAAAGGAGCATTCATAATTAATATATTTTTCCAGATTTATTCTTTTGGTAAATAATAGATCCAATATTGATGGTTCAGCTTCTCTATATCTAATCAGTTACCCATTGTATTCATCATTAGTCTCAATGATATATTACCCCATGTATTTGCATCTCCGCTTTCAAATATCTCCCACTTGATTTCATTACAATTAAAATCTCCCACCACTGTTACTCTTTGACTGCTTTCAATAATCTTTTCTAAGTGTTCTAGGGTATCTTCTATTATTTCTTCATGTTCTTCTTTGGCCCAATTTTCTGTTTTGGAAGGGACCTGTGCAACTAGTATTTTTTGGATTTCTCCATATTTTGTCTTAAACTGTGTACTTATCAATTTTGCTTTTCCTTTTCCATACCCAACATTTATCACTTTTATCCTAGATTTTATCATCACACCTCATTATTTGCTTTTTTCCGTCCTTCCTCAATATATCCATATATCATGAATATTTCCATCATCAATGTTAGTATGGATGTCCTCAAACAATATTACATCTGCTAGGAATACATTTTCTGATTTCTAGTTTTGTTGATATGATTCCATCTATGTTTGTATACATTATTTTAACATTATTTCAATTTCATCACTCAATTTTTTAATCATTCCATTCTTCTCTTTCCTTAGTGTATTTACCTAGTTGCAACATACAGTGCTCCTTCCAATTTTGCTTGAAATTGGTCGACATTACAGGCCGCAAAAATTTTAATTCGCAAAATTGGAATCATTAACTTTGTGGTGATTTTAGTCATATTTTTGCCCTTGTTTGTAACCAAATACATGTAATTATACATCCTACAATAAAGAAAAATACAGAAAAACAAACATCATCATTATCAATAAGAAAATTTATTTAAATGACCATTTTATTGTACCTTGGCTTGCAGAGATAGAGATTAATCTCTGTAGCAAAATTGGAATATCGCAAAATTGGAACCAGCAAAATTGGAGGGAACACTGTACGTTAAATGAGCTATGCTTGTACGTGTATGTGTGTTTATATTTTTGTGTATTTATCTAGTTGTAATATACAGGGACCTACACTCATGTGGTTCTGTCTTTGTTTCTACATTTGACCAGTGTTTCCTTCAGTTGATCCACATTCTTTGCCATAATCACCTCTTTTTTCAGTCCATTCCAAGTATCTATACTTCTATGGGGAAAACTGTACTTTTTTGTGTCATTTATACAAATTTCTTTTTGAAACATTTTCTTGTGTCCCCTTAAATTTCTAGCTTCTCCTTTTCTCCTATATTAGATCTTTTCTATGTGTTTATTCCACGTTATTTACATCAATTTATATATTGTAATTAAGTCTCCTCTTTTTCATCTCTCTTCAAGTGTGTTTAGTTGCATTTGTTTTAATCTCTCCTCATGTGTGACCTCTGCCAATTCTTAGTTGCTATTCTCTGTATTGTTTCTAATTTCAACACATGCTTTTTCTTGTGCGGGGACTATATTACTTCTGCATATTCCAATTTTGGTCTGATCATTGTGGTTATATTTTTTCTCGTCATATCTTTATCTAGGAAGTGAAAAAGCATCCATATATTTTTTAGCGTCACGAATAAGTCGCCAAAAATTCTGTCAATATGTTTCTCTGGTGATAAGTAGTCCTGTATTACCAATTCCAAATCTTTTTCTTTTTTTTCTATTGATATAATATTTTGTTCTAATTTATACATCCATGAGGGTGTGTGTGTGTTCGTGTTTGAATAAAATTAAAGTAGCAAAACAAGTTGAAAAAAGGAAAATATTAGCCTTACGTCATAGGTGTTAAGAGCAGCCAGACTGTCAGAATATGAACCACATGCCCAGGAGACTTTGGAGAGGAAGGCATGGAGTTCATCTTGAAATGGTCGTGAATGGAAGGATTTCAAAGACAAGCTTGCAGCTGTAAGAACAAAATAATACTATAAAAATAATAGTACTATTAAGATTTTGTCAATGTAGTATTATTCAGAGGTATAAGTGCCAGACTTGAGGAAAATAGCAGTAGGTGTTTTAGGTAATCACAGTGTATCTGAAAGAAATGATAATGAAGAAAGAATAATAAATTTGTGCTTTGAGTGAGAGATGGTGATTGACAGTACAATATTTGATAATAAATATATTTATAATATACATAGAGGATAAAAGGCTTGTTGAGAGGATGATGGATTATGTGTTTGCATCCATAAATGTAATATGGAGGTTGTTAAATGTCAGTGTTTTGAACAATGAGAGCAGATGTATGTCTGACTATTATCTAATGGAGGAATAGTTATGTGAAGGTATGAGGTGGGACAGACTTTGACGAGTTAGATTTTTAAAGGAAGACTTAAAATTCAAGTAAGTGGGCAAAAGAGTGAAAGTGACTGAGTATCAGAAAAAGTCAGAGAGTTTATGGAATGGAGTTAAACAGCTGGAAAGTGATGATGTGGAGGAAGATTGACAGTGGTTTAAGTATACTGAAGTTGGTTGTGCAGAAAAGATGTGATATATATCGAGTGGGTGGTGGGATGAGGAAAGGAAGTAAATGGTTGTATGTGAAATGAGCAACCTTATGATGATTGGCTACAATACAAGGATACAGAAAAGAAATTGATCAAAAAATTTTTGT
>JAXIVD010003727.1:25000-43071 GCA_036785275.1 Cancer borealis
AAACATTATGTACTGACAGCCTTTGAGTCGTCCATTCATGAATGGTGCTATTTTATTTAAGGAACTCAGATCTATATATTAATTTAATTATCAAGGGATGCAGTTTCAAAATTGATGCAGTTATATAATATTGCTTTCTATGTATCAATTTTTTTTTTTTTAATTTAAAATATCTTGTAGATAACACACGAGATTCATCATTTAATAGCTATATAATATTTATCATAATTAATCTCAGTTTTAAGTGAGAGCAAGAGTAGAGGTGAGAGCAAGAGAGTGAGCAAGATGAGAGTGAGAGTAATAGAGCAAGAGAGAGTGAGAGCAAGAGGAAGGTGAGAGAGAGTGAGAGCAAGAGAGAGTGAGAGCAAGAAAGAGCAGTGAGGAGCGCCAGAGAGTGAGAGAGCAAGAGAGAGTGAGAGCAAGAAGAGAGTAGAGAGCAAGAGAGTGTACGAGCGAGAGTGAGAGCTAAGAGACAGTGATAGCAAGAGAGAGTAGAGAGCAAGAGAGAGTGAGACGAATGAGATGAGAGAGTGAGAGCGAGAGAGTGTGAAGCGTGAGAGCGAGAGATGTGAGCGAGAGAGATTGAGTAGCAAGAGAGTGAGATCAAGAGAGTGTGAAGGCAAGAGGAGTAGCGAGAGCAAGAGAGTAGTCGAGAGAAAGACGAGGAGTGAGAGCAAGAAAGGGAGTAAGGAGCAAGAGAGTGAGAGCGAGAGGAAAACACGGGAGGGAGTGCACGAGAGGAATGCGAGAGAGTAGCACGAGAGAATGTGAGAGAGAAGCGTATGACGAGAATGCGAGGAGCAACTGAGAGAATCGCGGAGGTAAGGGGATGGGTGGCACGAGAGGAATGCTAGAGTCAGAGAGGATGCAAGAGAGAGCACGAGAGAATGAGAGAGAGAGAGAGAGAGAGAGAGAGAGAGAGAGAGAGAGAGAGAGGAGAGAGAGAGAGATGAAGAGTTGAGAGAGAGAGAGAGAGAGAGGACGAGAGGAGAGAGAGAAAATGTGAGAGCACGAGAATGGCGAGGGAAGAAGAGACGAGAGCACGAGAGAGAGCGAGAGAGCGAGAGAGAGAGAGAAGAGAAGAGAGAGGAGAGAGAGAGAGAGAGAGAGAGAGAGAGAGGAGATGAGGAGAGAGACGAGAGATGAGAGAGAGAGAGAGAGGAGAGAGTAGAGAGAGAGAGGAGAGAAGAGAGAGAGAGAGGAGAGAGAGGAGAAAAGAGGAGAGGAGAAAGAGATGAGAGGAGAGAGTGAGAGACAGGAGAGTAGGAGAGAGGAGAGAGAGAGAGAGAGAGAGGAGGAGAGAGGAGAGAGAGAGAGAATCGAAGAGACGAGAGGGGAGAGAGAGAGGATGGAGAGAGAGGAGAGAGAGAGAGAGAAGAGAGACGAGAGAAAGAGAGAGAGACGAGGAGAGAGAGAGGAGAGGAGAGCTAAGCACGAGAGATGAGAGCGAGCATGACGAGCCTCGAGAGGGAGAGAGAGAGAGAGAGATTGAGAGAAGAGAGAGATAGAGAGATGAGAGAGAGAGGAGAGAGTCGAGAGGAGAGATGAGAGATGAGAGAGGAAGGAGAGAGGAGCAAGCACGAGAGTGCGAGCACGAGAGAGCGGAGCACGAGAGACGAGAGCGAGCTATGTGAGCAGCGAGAGAGAGAGAGATGAGAGATGAGAGATAGAGAGAGGAGAGATGAGAGAGGAGGAGAAGAGAGAGAGAGGAGAAAGAGAGGAAGAGAGAGCACGAGGAGAGAACACAAGAGAGAGGAGAGCAACAGAGGAGAGTACGAGCAATGAGAGAGAGCACGAGAGAGAGTAGCACGAGAGAGAGCATGAGAAGAAGAGAGGGAGAGCACGAAGAGGAGGGAGATGAGAGAGGGAGAGAGGGAGATGAGGGGGAGAGAGAGAGGACGAGAGAGAGAGAGGAAGAGAGAGCGAGAGAGAGGAGAGAGAGGAGAGGAATGTAGAGGAGAGAGAGAGAGGAGATAGAGATCTCGAGAGTAGAGATAGAGCACGAGAGAGAGAGAGCACGAGAGAGAGATTGAGCACGAGAGAGAGCTCGAGAGAGAGAGAGAGAGAGAGAGAGAGAGATAGGGAGACGAGAGAGAGAGAGAGAGATGAGAGGAGAGAGAGAGAGAGGAGCAACGATGAGAGCACGAGAGAGAATGAGAGAGAGAGAGAACGAGAGAGCAACGAGAGAGAGAGGAGAGAGAGAGGGAGAGAGAGAGAGAAGAGAGAGAGGAGAGAGAGAACGAGAGAGAGAGAGAGAGAGAGAAGGAGAGCATAGATGAGAGGGGGCATGAGAAGAGAGAGTGAGAGATGAGATGAGAGAGAGGAGAGAGAGAGTGAGAGAAAGAGGAGGCACGAGAAGAGAAAGAGAGAGCACGAGAGAGAGAGAGGCACGAGAGAGAGCACGATAGTGAGCACGAGAGAGAGAGGAGAGAGAGAGGAGACGAGAGAGAGGAGAGAGAGAGGATGGAGAAGAGAGAGAGAGAGAGAGAGAGTGGAGAGAGAGAGACGAGAGAGAGACGCACGAGAGAGAGAGAGAGAGGAGAGAGAGAGAAGGAGAGACGAGGAGAGATGAGTGATGAGTGACGAGAGAGAGACGAGAGAGAGAGAGAGAGAGAGCACAAGAGAGAGCACGAGGAGACGAGCACGAGAGAGGAGAGCACAAGGAGAGGGAGGCACGAGAGAGAGAGAAGAGAGGGAGGCAACGATGAGTGAGGCTACGAGAGAGCTAGCTGGAGAAAGACGAAGAGCACGAGAGAGAGAGAGTCACGAAGAGAGAGCACGAAGAGAGAGAAGAGAGAGAGAGAGAGAGAGAAGGAAGAGAGGAGAGAGAGAGTGAGAGAGAGAGAGTCAGAGAGAGATGAGAAGAGGAGAGAGAGAGCACTAGAGAGAGAGAGCACGGAGAAGAGGAAGAGAGAGAGGAGAGAAGAGAGAGAGAGAGGAGAATGAGAGATGAGAGAGGGACTAGTAGAGAGAGGAGAGAGTGAATGCGAAGAGAATGCGAGAGAGAGAGAGAGAGATGATCGAGATGAGAGAGAGAGAGAGAGAGAGAGAGAGAGAGAGAGAGAAGGAAAAAAAAGAGAGAAAAGAGAGAAAAGAGAGAAAAGAAAGAGAGAGAGAGAGAGAGAGAGAGAGATGAGAGAGAGAGAGGAGAGAGAGAGAGGAGAGAGAGATGAGGAGAGAGAGAGAGAGAGGGAGAGGGGGAGAGAAGATGAGAGAGAGAGAGAGAGAGATGAGAGAGTGATGAGAGAGGGAGAGAGATGAGGGAGGAGTAGAGAGTGAGAGAGAGAGAGAGGAGAGAGAGGTGGGTGCATGGGTGAGAATAAGAGATTGAGGAGAATCGATATTATTGAAATACATTATGTCTGACAGCTTTGTGAGTCGTCCATCACAGAAGGTGCTATTTTATTTAAGGAACTCAGATCTATATATAATTAATTATCAAGGGATGCGGATTTCATAATTGGATGCAGTTTATAATTATTGTTTGTATCAATTGTTTTCTAAGATTTAAAATTATCTTGTAAGATAACACACGAGATTCCTTATTTAATAGCTATATAATCTTTAACATATTTATATCAGTCTTTATATATCAGAATTAAAGCTAAGAAAATTTAGTCTTTTATATGGTACAAAATATTGAAGTATTTTAATATTTTAGAATAGTTTATAAAAATAATTGAAGTGAGAATGATTAGTATGCACGTGCTATAAATACATATAAGGCAATTTTCTCATTTCTGCCTTATGGCATCTTTTGTTCGCTGTAACGATCAGTGTAAAAATTTGATGTTTGTTTTCCAACAATACCAACTATCATATCCTCATCAAAATTAACAATCCTTTCAATTGTAAAAAGTTTTCTCCATAATAATACAATTCTCTCCCAATTAATCCATAATTACTGAAGTGTCATGAGTTTCTATAAAGCAGTTATGAAAAGAAGATAATCATATATATTGAAATAAGTTACCACGTTGTTATGTAGCAAAATGTACTCAAAATATATAGGATAGGTCCTAAATAATTCTTAGGAAAACATGAGTCAGCAGAAACATCATTAACAGAATATAAAAGTATGAAACTCACCAATGATGATTGATTCCCTGAGACAACTCAAAGATGTGGCCCATTACAATAAATTTGCTTACATGTGGGTCAATTGGAAGATGAACTATGACTTTCCTAAATATGTCAAATCACCAGCAAGATTGGATCTGTATCCACCTGATGTGACACACAAGGCTCCCATCTGGAAAAAGGATAAGTTAAAATTAAATACGTAATACAGCAGAAAATTAGTTAACAAATAAATAAATGCAAACATTAATATCTACAAACAATTACATAAATCTATATCTATCTATCTACCATATTTCTCACGTATAAGCTACTTTTTTCACCCCCCCCAAAAAAATATCCTCTAGGAAATCATTTAGTGTTTTATTCCGTAATAAGTTGGGTTAAGGGTTACTGTGGGACCATAGATAGCACCTAAGCACCACTGTTTGACTCACTAGTCCCCTGATGAACCCAGAATTAAATTTTATGATTACAATCAAATACTGGTAACTGTAAAAATATATGAAAATTGATTAGCCAGAAGCTAGAAGCACATCAGTTGGAATGGGATCCTTACTTTTATTTGCTTATAAAGCTTGTATAAAATCGGTAAGAATATTATGGTTTCCATATTGTGATTCATTTTATATTACCTAACAAGTACGTTGCTTACTGCCCCTTTACCCGATTAATGAGTTAATTAATGATATATTACAGAAACAATATACCGGAATTGCAGTTGATGTTAGTTGCTCAAACTGTACAGCTGCATGTTATGGTCAAACTTTATGGTCATTCGGGAGTGCTACAAATACACATAGGCCTACAGTAGCCTAGGAAGCACAACTAATTTTTCAATTCCACCTATTGGTCTAACATCAAAAAACTAGCTATACCATTGGATCACACACACAATTACGTGGTTCCGAATGTGATAGATGCATATTTGCATATTTCACTTCAACAATGTTTGAACAGTATTTTTGTGAACAAGCCTATAAATCCCCAAGAATATTAACCCACACAAGTTAGCTTGAGTGAAGGACATACTATATTTGTAGGGTTAGTTGCATGTTTTGCTTATGATAAGATAGCTCAGTATGCGAGAATATCCAGAAGCCTATAATTCTTGAACAAAATTTCCACCTGGAAAATGTGGAGGTTTAACCTTATTATGTAAACATTCCCGCCAATGCGTGTCTTGTGTATCAGCCTCCTTCACCCGCATACACATGGAGTTTTACGCTTGCTCTAACTACATGTATTTATTTCATTCGATCCTATCATGTGTAGTAAACGTAGCAGTAAAAATTGTGCAAATGGCTTCTGTTCCCTACATGAGTGAGAAAAGTCTATAAGCCTTGAGAAAAAAAAAAAAAAAATGCAAGAGTTGTGGCCCATTATGACCGTGGTGGTGTAGTTACAGGTCGCTATAAAACAATTCGATGCAACATGCATACCATGTTTGATAATGCAGAAAAATAAAGAAAAGTACAAAAGCTGGTGTTCTTTTTAGCTTCGGCGAAGTCTTCATACTGCAGAGAGAGGATCAGGATATCAATGTGAAAAGAATGGAATGATGTAATGTACGTGGGGTTGTCCATAAAGAGAGAAAAAATAGAATAAATAAATAAAATAAATAAATAAATAAAAAATGGTACAATGTTGTGAAAGAAAAAACAAGTGAGGATTTATTAACATTTGAAGTCGGCAGGAGGGCAGGGGGTAGAAGTGATATGCCCTTTGCAGCTAGCCCTTGGCTGGTTTATGAACTTTCAACATAGGTGTGGATATCACAAACCACAATAACACAAAGGCTAAAGCCGCACGCAATATGCTGATGCGAAGCTGCAGAGCAATATCCTATAGGACTGAAGGTCATCATAGACGTGAAGGGGGATCTACGCGAAGACAGATCATTAATATGTCGCAACTACTGTTATACTGGAAAAGAATGCAGGACAGGACTTACAATTTCCATTGAAGAAAAATGTACTTCAGGCTCACAAGGCAGCAAAACGATTACTTAACATTGATGTTTTGGTACTAACGGATGATGGGTGACCTGAAATGTCAGTGTAGCCTCTAACTGGTTTATCACTCAGAAAATGGCTCCCTCTCCTGCCCGTTTAAGTCAACTGCTCACCCACCACCACACTCCTCTCCCAGTGATGCATGTTGTCCCCCTTCCTATATAGCGTGGAGTTCATTTTGTTATTTAATTTTTTTTTGTTTTCTCTGTATATCTTAATTATTTTTTATTTTAGCATTACTTACAAATGTATTTCAGCTTGCTCATGTATCTTGTAAAATGTGTTTTAACCTAGCTTAGTTCTTTGGTATAGTGTGTTCATACACAGTTATGGAACATAATTCATCGCCTTATTAACATTGCGCAAAATTTTAATTACATGTGCCTTCTGCGAATCCTATCCTCGTGTAAAAAGAAGGGACTGTACACAGTATGTATCAGTTACATGGTATTGCTTACATATAATCAGTAAGAGAATACTCATTGGGCCTATATCTTTAACTCAAGAACTCGTCCAGGGGAGGGATTGTGAAACCCAAGTCAATAGAGTGGAGATTTTAGTTTTTTCCTAAAAATTCTCTTGCCAAATTATTAGGTTACGTCTTATGAGTCGGGGAAATAATGGGATATACCGGACTGTTATTCCCCTTTAAAGAGGATAGCCAAGACAAGCATGCATACACACACTAAAAATATTACTCACTCTCACTAAGCCCCTAGTATCCCCCATAGAAGAAGGGAAGGTTCAAAGCAAATGAGGGCCGAAGGCGGAGGTCACATCCCACAACAAACTCCAAAGGTTTACCCTGGCCACTTCATATTTAACGCCATGGTCTTTCTCACTATCATAAAGTTTGAAGATATCTCCCAACATATTAATTTTTTTATCACGTGAGGCAAAGCATTGCACGTGTTTCTTGGTACTGAAGAACATTGCTTTTATTTCTTCTGTTGAAAACTATTTACAATTTTGGCATTTTCAATTGCTTTCAATTTCTCCTCCTGCAATTTTTCTTTGTCACATCTTTTGGCAAGTTCGTTCTTAATCACTTTCTACCATACGAGGAAGGGGTCCTTATCAGTAAGAAAAACATTAAACACATCTATAGATAGAGTACCTTATCTTTCATTTATGAAGGGACATCTAATTAATTAGAATTAATTAAGTAAGTGATTAACTGATTAATTAAATAATATTTTTTTTCCAAGTCAATTTCCTTGAAGATACAAATGATACCTTTCGAACATCAGATTCCCATTGAAACAATCATCGGGGGTCTATTTGGATATTGTCATTACGAAAAGAATGAAAATCAGCTACCACTTTTTCCACTGAGGGCTTGGAATAATTCTCATAGTTTATGTTCTGTCAAATTCCGCAGTTAATATATACATTTTGTACCATACATAGATATATCAAGTTCAAATATCTACTGCATATTTTCATTCAAATCCTATGTATCACAAACCTTAATACATAAATAATTTTCACTTTACAGATGTGGTAACATTGTGACAAATTTCTATCATAAATTCAACAATACATATTTAATAAATCCTTATTCTAATGTATTACTTACTTGCTTATAGAACCAAGACTGTGCGACAAATGTCACCATATATCAGGAGGGGTTCTATAGCCAGAGCTAAGAGTGGAGTGAGGCTCAACCATGTCCAAGCTCATTTTGTCTTGAGGATCACCTGGCTAAGAGGAGTATGGCACATTTCTGGAGTGGCCATAGTCTGGCAATAGTCTGAGGCAAGAAAAAAAAAAAACTATGAAACGTAAATTAATCACTTAACTCTTTATGAACAATCATATTTCATCAATGAATTCCACATAAGTAATATTTAATTATAATTATTATAGGAGTTTCAATCTAAATATATTCACATTGTGGCAGTCAATAACCACCTTACAACTATTACTTATGAATATATATATACTGTGGAACCTTGACTTACGAGTTTAATTCATTCCATGACCGAGCTCGTAACTCAATATGCTCGTATATCAAATCAATTTTCCCATTGAAATTAATTGAAATGCCATTATTCCGTTCCAGGTCCCAAAATACCCTCCAATTTTTTGTTACGTGGTTTTTAATATGAAAAATGTATTTATATATATACAATATTGTATAACAACATAGATAAAAGAGATGTAAAGCATCATCAGCATAAATGGCTCCTGTGCCTTCTTCGACAGGTGATACCCTCTCGTCAACGGTATCTCCCGCAAGCTCCTTCTCGCTCACCTCCACATCAATAAGCAGATTCTCCAACCTTTGCATGTCAGAGCGTTCCGGAGCTTAGAATTAATTTAACGCCCTTGGCTGGTGTTATTAGGCTTTATCGACGCCTGCTTCAATATGGTACGCATTCGTAGAAGTACTGCGCTCGTATTGCCTGCCCTAGTGGATTCACTCGCACACCTTGCATCGTTTGATTTTCTATGTTTTCACACTGTTATTTCGATAGACAGTCATCCTTTTCTTCTTTGCACCCGCTGTCCTTTTTCCATCTCACTCTTTCTTAGGACACATGGTTATCAAACAAGAATTTTCGGTAAATAAATGCACTAAAAGGCACTCAGAACACGCGAGCACCAACATGAGATCCTTACGCGGCGAGGTAAACAACAAGCAGAGAACGAATTATGTCACGGGAAAGCTTGGGCGGGCGATATGGCTGCATTCACATAGATAATACTGCACGCTCCGTATTGCTCGTGGGACAAATTAGAGGTTGTTTGTAAAATTTCGTTTTACTTATCATAAAATAAGCATTTCATAGGTAACAAACTATAATTTTCTATATGATTGTCATTAAGCTCCTTGTAAATGTTTGCTTACTTTTAGCGTTGCAGTATTGTTCCTAGTGAACGCAGCCCTGAGCTCTGACTCGTACCTCAAATTTTGGCTCGACAATTCAAAGCAAAAAATTCGACCGAGTGACGGCTCGTGTCTCAAAAAACTCGTATGTTGGGGCACTCGTAAGTCCCAGGTCCTCCACTGTATATATATTATTGATATAATATATATAGATATATATATATATATTATATATATATATTACATAAAAACACATACATATATTGTTACAAACTGTGGGCCTCAGTGCAACGGATCCGTTTTCACATAAATCCATGAAGCCAGTCAGAAGTCCCTTCCAGGCTCAACTCAGAGGAGAGAGATGAGAGAAAGAGAGCACGAGGAGGCCAGGACTCCACCTCTCTTCCTAAGCTGGAATTGTACCGATTATATCCTTCGCTACTGACAGACGCAGCTGTATACACAGACAGGACATGAGTGAGGGCCACCCTCTTGCTCCTCGCCTACCACTATAGTGGAAATTGAATGAAACATGCTGTATAAAACCTTCTAAAAAACCCTACCGAGGGGCAGGGATTGTGGGCTCATCAATATTGGTGATAGAAATTCTTCATCCTATTACTTTAAGTGTTGAAGTGCACCTTCCTCTTTCCATCCCAATGAATCCAAATTGTCTATACTTATTATTCCTTCTCTTTCCCAGTAATCAGTCCTTTGTTCCTCTGATAATTTTTTCCACATATTTAACACATTATGCTGGACAGTGAACACAGGTTATAATTAAGGAAGGCGGTGGTACAGTGGTATAGCTGCTCGGGTATTGGGAGGCCTAAGGTCCCGGGATCGAATCCCTCTTATTCGTTGATCACTTATCCTTCTTCTGATAATCACCGCCTAAGTGGCCAAGACTACTTAAATTGCTTGCCTATACTGTCCTCAGACGGGACTTACAATGTTTATATGCATCTGAGACTGTAGTAGCAATTAGGCCTCGCACGTTCTCAACATATTCAAGAGAGTATCGAAAACATTTTAGGCAGTCACTATAAAAATCTGAAAATCAACGCCAAATAACAGGCGAGGCATGTCCATCTGTTACACTCCCATAACCTTACAGGGTGCCAACGGGTTGATGATAAAAAATAAGTGTTCCTTCCCTTGTTTGCATTTTTTTTTAATAGGGCATTATATTCAGCTCTTTTCCATACTTTAGATATTCTCCAGATATTTGAAAAGCCTATTCTTATTGTTCTCAGGCAAATGATTGTGCATCTCCGGTGATTTTATTAAATATGATTCTCAATTGACAAATTATCTGTAATCCTACTCCCTAAATCTTTTTCAACATTTGTTTTGTTTATCCCATTGAAATCCCAGTTGCATAGTATTTCCCTCATTTGGCTCATTTTCTAATATTGCCCAATTTCCAGAACTTTTACACTCTTTGCATTATAACTCCTTTTGTTATATTACATTTTCTTTTACTTTATAAAATTCAACGTTATTACCTTGTACTCTTTTGTTCAGTATATCATCAGGAAAGAGATCAATATTTCTCTTGCACGTCCTTTAATTCTTAATTTACGTCACAGCAGTTCATTGAAAAACCTCTTCATTGCAGTAATAGTTTGCTTTTTGCATAATTCTTTTTCTTTTATTATATGATTCCTCATGTTTGTTTTTTCTCTTTTTTTTTTTTTCAGTACGTCCTTAATTTCAATTTCCAGGACCACATGGTCACTCCTTCCACATGGGCATTCACAATTAATAAAGTTTTCCAATTTTAATCTCTTGGTAATTAATAGGTTTAATCTTGACAGTTTATCTTCTCTATAATCTTGTATTTCAGTTACCCATTGTATCATTCTGTATTATTCAGCGTCAGTCTCAATAATCTTTTTTTCAAAGTATTTTTCACTTTTGCTTTCAAACATCTCCATCCAATTTACTTCACTACAGTTTAATCTCCTACCACCATTATAATTGCCATGGCCTTGGAGGTACCAGTAATGTTGCACTTGAGTAGTACCCGAAGTTGCTCTGTTGTGGTAGTATAGCAGTCACCCTTGAATATCAGAAAATCCGCGGTAGACTTCTGGAAACCTGGAAGCAAGTGAGAAATCTAGGTTCAATTTCACTATATCGGGGTGAAATTTTGTACCCGTAAATTCGGGGTAGTTGAACGTAAAATGCCCACATCTCTCTTAAAAAGTCTCCGTTAATAATATTTATCCCATTTTTCCTTCAATTGTTATACATTCTTTGCCATTATCACCTCTTCTTTCAATCTATTACCAAAGTATCTATACTTCTTTGAGGGAAAACTAAACTTTTTTGTTGCCATTCGACGCAATATTCCTTATTGTATTTTTTCTTGTATTCACCTTAAATTCCACGCCTCTTCATTTTATCTCAATAGTATTCATTTCCTATATTTCTTCCAGGGTTGTTTCAGCAATTCTATATATGAAAAATCATAAAACAAATATTGAACTAGCTTTGATGATCACTTCTTCTGTAGTTAGCATGGTTCCATTAAATCACAATGTGGTGATATGGTTGTGCCATCTGCTATTAAAACATTCTGGGCTGAGTAGACCTACCCGCTTCACTACCAACTTATACCAAACACAGACCTACTCTAGCACACATTCACCAGTTGCTCAAAGTTCTTCCTATTATATACAAACAAACTAAACGCTTCTACTATAAGAGCTCAGAACAAACATATTGTCTTCCAAATACAATAAATGGAAGAATACACATACCTCATAAAATTGTTTTAGGAAACAAGGCAGTATTACTCTGCCTGAAGAAAACTCGACACATCTCCCCAGCCCTCTGCTTGCAAGGACGCATTAGGATGTCCAAGGCAAGCTTGAGTGAAGTGTAGTTAGATATTTCATCACATGTCAAGCACTTAGGTTATGCAGTAAATCAATTACTGAAAAGTAAAAAAAAATTTTAAACCTATATAATCCTAGTTCAGTTTTGGGATAGTATTTTAAGGTGGTGTACAATAATTTACTGATTATATAGATAACAAATAAAGAATGTGTGTAATGTCTTATAATAACTAAATGACACGAACTTATATCCATAATTGACCTTGGTTACATTCAATATGTAATGCCATTGCATGCTCCTATACGATGTGAGACTGGATATAGAAAACCAATCAAGCTCTAGTATTAATTTTTTTACTGAATCTATGAAGAATGAGTAACTTACCACAACCATGACAAATCATTAACGAGTCAATGTATAATATAAGTTTCATTATGTCACAAACTTAAATTCATATTCAAGTAATAAATATAACACAAAGAAAGAGATGTGATGGGCGGATAGCATATATTTAGGCCTTTAAAAAGGCATTTGATAAGGGTTCTAACACAGGAGATTACTATGAAAATTTGAACACATTGGAGGATTGAAGGGAACAATAAACAACTGGGATGATGACTACCTGTAAAGAAGGGATGAAAAATCAGAATAGAGAGAAGTAAATAAGTGGGTTTACCACAGGGATTAGTTTTGGTACAAATCATGTTCTTAATATATTGTAAATGACATGACAGGGGAAGGAGTAAGCAGTTAACATAACTCTATTAGCAGGATGATGCAATCTTACTAAGAAAGATAGGAAACCCCAAGGATTGTGAGGAGCTACAGAATTGTATAAACAAGATATATGAACGGAGCAAAACATGGGAAATGGAATTTATATGGAAATGGGAAATTGGGTATTATATCTATTGGCATATGATGAGAAAAATTTGGGAGTTGTAGATACAGGACAAATTATCACCAGAAAAGCATAGATATAGAATATTGTGATTGACACTTACAGGATGTGACGGATTTTTATTTTTCATATTTTTTTTGTAATCATTCAAAAGGCCTCTGGCCAAGGGGAAAACAAAACGTTAAAAAAAATCCCCGTCCTGTCACCAGACCCTGCAAAGTGAGGCAGTAGAGTAGGGAATAAAGCAAGGGGTGAGGTTCAGAGTCATAGGCAGGTGGAAAAACAGACAAAGGAAGAGTTCCAATATTTACCAGTGTGAGGGATGAAAGAGTAAAGTTACTGGTTAACTCTTGCACTAGGAAGGTCAGACAGAAAGAATAGGGATGGAGAAGAAGTAGAAAGTCTGTGGAGGCGGGGATGCATGCAGTTAGCAAGATTTTCAGAGAGCAGTCAACATGAAAATAGCAGTAGAAGATATATCAAGATGCAACATTGCGTCGGGGACTTAAAGAATCAAGACAGTCAGTTAGAGGAGGGAGAGTTGATTAAGACGAAAAGCTTTAGACTCCACCCTGTTCAATAAAGCAGTGTGAGTTGAACCCCCTCAGATACGAGAGCCATACCGCATACTTGGGCGGATTAGGCTTTTATACAGAGCATAGCAGCTGAGACGGAGAGAAAAATGGACGCAGACACTATAGGTCACCTAACTCTGTTGGAAGCTTAATTTAGCAAGAGTAGAGATATGAAACTTGAGCAAGTTTTAGATTTTTATAATAGGATAGACCGACGTGTGTATTAATGTGGTGAGGAGAAGAGGAGTTGAGTGTCATTGAAGAAGAGGGGATAATTATCTGGAAGGTTAGTGTCCGAGCAGAATACTTGTAGAAGATTGAGTTTGTGAGGCAATTGAACAAACTAGGTTTGCTCGGCCACAATCAGAAACTAGTGAAAGGGATCAGAAGGTAGGCATCCTATAGCATCTTGCCTTGAGTCCACTTTAATTCTTAGTTGGGTTGGGCGTCTGTATAGTACGACGTTTGAAAAATGCAAGGTGTGTGTCATCAGCATTAGGGGCTGGATAAGGGCATGTGGAGTCAAGGATTTAGGAGATCATTGATGGAATAATAGAATAGACTAAGGGGTGATAGGACCCTGAGGAGCACCAACTTTTGATAGTTTTAGGAGAAGAGACAGTAACCGTCCACTACAGCCGCAATTAGACGGTCGGAAAGGAAACTGAAGATGAAGGTTTCAGAGATTAGATAAAGAGGATAAGAATCCGTAGGAGGGTAGTTTAGAAATTGAAGATTTATGCCAGACTTTATTGAAGGCTTCGACATGTTCAAGGCCGACAGCACAGTTTCACCAAACTACACCTAAAAGAGGGAAGACCAAGATTCAGTTATGGGGATGAAAGCAAGAAGATCACAGTAGATCACCCCCTTTATGTGAAACCATACTGGCAATCAGAGAGTAGGTTTTGAGCTGTTAGATGCCCTCCATTATCCTTGTTAAGGACAAACTCAAAGGGCTTTAAAAAGACAGAAAATTCAAAGCTAGTAAGAAGGATTGGAGGATGTCACCCTTTTTAGGGACCGATTAGAATTGTGCCGCAAACTTCCAGTAGAAGGATAGGTAAAAAGAAGTAGAGAGACACAGACAATAGAATTGGACCAGGCAGGGAGCGAGTTCGAAGCACAGTTTTTGAGAACAACAGGAGGGACTCCATCGGACCATAAGCCCTTCCGAGGATCAAGACCAAGAGGGCATGAAAATGTCATAATGAAGACATCAATTTTAGGGATGACAGTAGTAGACGGGTGGAGGAGGAGGAATAATGCCCCCCCCCTGTATCATCCAAAGTTAGAGTTGGTAGCAAATGTTTTGAGCGGTTAGAGGCATGGAGGAGTGAGGAATATGCCCAGCATATCATCACAAAGTCGAGGTTGGTAGCAAAAGGTTTGAGTGAAGAGTTTCAGCTTTAGAGAAAGAAGATGACAGCTTGGAAGCATCTGATTGAAGTAAATGGAGGGGAAATGATGAAGAGTAATAAGTGGTTAGAGATATTATGGGCTAGATGCCTGAAATCACGAGAAGAGTTAGAATTGGAAAGATTTTGACACCTTCTATTGATGAAGGAGAATTAGTAAGTTGTGCATGATTCACCTGCAGATATATAAAGGGCATGAGTTTCCAAGAAAGATAGATGGCTACCCATTTGTGAGCCACCTCTCCTATCTTTGACAGCACGAGAACAACCAGAGTTAAACACAGGGCGTTCTTAGCTTTAGTATTAGACGAATGTATGAGGAATGTATAGCTTCATGCCAAGATAATCACCTCTGTTATGCCACACTCGGCACAAAGGAGAACGGATCCTCGTGACATGGAAGCAATAATTATCCAAGAAAATCAGACGAATAGTACATGCCTTAGGTCCCCTCACTTAGCAGAGTTGAAATGCCAGAAGCACCTCCGGCTTAAGCAGGTCCCTGAGGCTTGCACCGGAGGTAACGGAAATAAGATTGTGATCGGAGGAACCCATCGTGAGGAAGAATGTTTACAGAGTAAGCTCAGGGTTGAGGGTTAGGAAAAGATCAAGAATGTTGGATGTGTCTCCCAAGACGGTCGGGAACGTTTAGGGAACTGCACTAGCTGTTCTAGATCATGAAGGTATAGCAATGTTGAAAGTTATGTTCATCCAGCTTGGTCAGTGAAAGAAGATGAAAGCCAATGCTTGGTGGAGAACATTGAACTACCCTAAAATGGAAGATCTCGGCATAGAGGATAGTGAGATAGGATGTACTCCACTTGGAAGACAAACACTCAAAGAATTTTACATAGTCCGAGGAATTTGTGAGAGATATACGAACACAGATGAATTTTAGATTAGAGAGTGACCTTGAAGTACTAAGCCAGATGGTAGAAAATTCTGAAGATTCATGATTGTGGGCATGAGAGCATGTAATGTCGTTACGCACATATGCGTAACAGCAGCTTTGGATTGAAAATGAGGATAGAGAATGTAGAGGGAACAGAGAAGGGGCTGCTGTCAGTAGTCACCGACAACTGTGTTTCAGTTAGGATGAGAAGATGGAGTTTAGTGTGGAGGAGTAGGATGGTTGTTCCACAAAAGGAATTAGATCTAAGTCCACGAATGTTGCAGAAATCAAGAGTAAAAGTATAAGAGCAAGTTGTCAAGACACCCAAGGTCGTCAGCAGAAGGGGAGTCCGACCTGGGGACATTTGTGACCCCCTCCCCCAGATTTGGATGGCTTTCAACGTTCTTGATAAAATTATCATAAGAAAAATATATAATAGTACAATGATAGCCCAAAACCTGGAATATGCAGAAAGTAATATGGGTCCCTGCACAAGAAAAAGCATGCTGTTGAATTAGAAGAATACAGAGAATTGCAACTAAGATGGTGCCGGAATTGGAAAAAAACTAACATGAGGAAAGATTAAAAGAAATGCACCTAACAACACAAAAAGAAAAGTAGAGAAAGAGGTGACTTAATTACAATATACAAATTGTATGATCAACATTGGAGGAAAAAGATAGAAAAGACCTATAATTGAGACGAAAAGGAGAGGTTAAGAAATTTGAGAATGGGACACAAGAAAAAATGCAAAAAGGAGTTTGCCTGGGAACTATGCAAAAAAGTACGTTTTCCCCCAAAGAAGTATAGATATCGAGATCCGTTCACTTATTAACTGCAAAAAGTTGTTGGCTATTCATATTAATGTAGGAATTAAATAAAGCTGCCTCAATTATTTTCCCTCCACCACATTTGTTGATTTAACAAAAATTTCTTGTGCAATGAACCAGAATCAAATGAGAGCTTACTCAAGAAATGTTGGGTTCATTTGAGAGCAGAGGGTGGTAATAAAGTATTACAAAATTGGTTATGTGGGAACATTACTTACACTAGAAATTCTAACAGGAGATTTGTGTAGAAATAAAGGTTATTGTTAGTTGCATATCTAGAATTTATGCATTGCTGCTCTTTAACGAATAGATGAATCAGTGACTGAAACAAATATACTATGAAAATAGGCCATCACAATTTTGTTTAGAAATGATAATTCTACACATGACTAAGTTTTGTGAGCTATTCAATCCACATAAATAGGAACATTAGCAAACCTTGCCTTCGCCTATTTCTATAGCAACACAAACGACCATTAACAAATGAAGTTGGCAAGAGCCACACTGTATCTGATTGCAACCTATGTAATCATCGCTACTTAAAGCTATAGTGGATTGCTAAAACAGTTTCTTTAAGGAAAGAGCTTTGTTTATTGCCAGGAACTCAGCTTGGCAGAATATAAGTACTTATTGCATTTTCAGATTTCAGTATCAGGCCGTTGTTTTTGGTGAGTACAAGTTACTGACAATCTGTGCTGTTTTGGCATGTTTTAGTGAAGTTGTTATTGTGTGAGGGCTCTAGAGAAGTAATAATTTGATTATTTGGACTTTCTGCTAATTCGACTCAGGTCAAAAGTATAGAGGTTTTTAGTGTAAACAGAAATTTTATAATTTCATTATTCACATATCCATCGTGTGTAAATATGTAAAGTAAATTCACCGAACATCAAGTTTTAGTTGGAAAATATTTGTGACAATCCCTTGCTAGAGTTACAGTGTACAGAATGATTGTTAGTAGTTGCTAGTTAGTCGATGGTAAGGATCCACATTATATCACTAACTGTATAATTCTACCCCTAGTTATTGGAGATTTTTTCAGGCTCAAAAATTTTTTGACCCTTCTTGTACGCCACAATACATTGTAATTAGGTAAATAATTATTACATAACTTTTCGCATTGATCTAGTCTCTGATGCCTTGTTCCCATTTTGGAAACTTTATCTATAGTTTTTTCTGACGCCTTTTTTCTCCAGAAACATCCCACAAGCCCAATAGCCACAAGCAAGAAGAGCCTCTATCTCTCAATATCCATTGCTAGTTCAATCCCTCCTCTTCCTATCGGTTACTCTTTCATACAAGGTACTCCTCCACCTTATCTTTCCATCTTACAATTAGCCTTCCCCTCATCTTATTTATCTGAAATTTTAATTTTATTGTTTATTATTAAAAGTGTGTGGGTGGTTCGTTTAGTTAGATGCTTGAATGTTTTGGATTGTTTTGTGATCAGGCAATACATATGAACTTCATTTCTTATTTGTGTCGAATTATCATATGGTCAAACACATTTTTATTATGAGAGATATATCTATCAATGATGCCTATGTTATGTCGATGTGGTTTGAATATGCCAATGGTGAAGGAATGTCAAATGTTTTAACTCATAAGAACATCAGTGAAATATAATAAAGAATTATATGAAAAATAAAGTAAAATGTGATTGGTTTGATCTCTCCAACACAC
>JAXIVD010003728.1:5000-7500 GCA_036785275.1 Cancer borealis
TATATATATATATATATATATATATATATATATATATATATATATATATATATGTGTGTGTGTGTGTATGTGTGTGTGTGTGTGTGTGTGTGTGTGTGTGTGTGTGTGTGTGTGTGTGTGTGTGTGTGTGTGTGTGTAATTAAGTAAATATACATGTTGGGTGACTATGACCCCCAAAACCACTCACCCAACATATCGCTTCAGTTTGAATAGTTGCTGCAAAACACATTGCCCTGTCGTCCGAAGACAATCTGAGCCATCAGGTGACGGATACTGCCTGATGAGTTTTGTACCTCAGATTGAACAAACACAAACATACAACAGCTCGTTTGAAATAAGTTATCACCTAAGCCATTGATATAATTTTTAAGTATACTGGTGTTACTAAACCTTCATAATGTCTTCTAGGATTCAGATCAACATTATCGTTTCTAACGAATAAATAGATTGGTAGTGAAATATATATTGTATGTGTGAAGTAGCAAGCTGCCCTGTCTTCTACCCCTCCTCTCTTCCCTCCTCTCCCTTCCTCCTCCCCTCCTCTCCCTTCCTCTGTTACCAAGTGGGTTGTAGCGGGAGGGAGTCAGCTGCTTCACTCACTCACTTACTCGCTCATTACGTGTTGTTCAGACGTTCGAAGTACCAGGCAGCCGTCTCGTATCAACCTTTCAGCCTTCCTCAGCCTTACTTCACGAGTCAGTATTAATGGGATTTGCCGTTTTGGCGTATTAATAATTATCAACTCTGATTATATTTGGTGATTAAAACCATAATTATAATGAGACGAATGGCTTGGTGATCGCTATCTTGCATATCCGGTTCAGACTAGCAAACATGACTGACAGTGTTACTATATAACTAATAAAACTAATAATCATTAAAACATCGTAAAGTAAGGATTTATTACATAACTTTATTGTACTACATGCATTCATAACAGCGTGGCGTACAATAATATTAATAAAAGTTCGATTACATTATCAATTTCAAGGAATAACCTAACCTAACATTCACTATCTGGCAAGACCTAGTATTACACCCTTGCCTAGCTAGACCAAATTCTTTGTAGCTAGACTTGGGGTCTTCACAGAAACCAGTAGAACAGCGGAGAGGGTAGAGAAGCCGGTGTGTTTATACTGCAACACCTTACCTCACCTTACCTCGCCCATCCATCGCGCGTTCATGTATATTTTGTAGTGTTGATACCGTGTGTTAAGAAGAGGATTACCGTCTGTTACCAGTTACCTGTTACCGGCGCTGCTATGTAAGTGTTAATACGTAGTTACAATGTTAGTTATCTATACCTGTAGAAAGAGAGGTACGAGGTAGGAGGTAGGTAGGTAGGTGTCTCTTGTGGAAGGTAAATATGAATATGTGCGACCAGTATTAAGCGAGGTACAAACATTTCACAAATAACTTAAAAAATTTACATAATAACTATGTTTTTGATATATAATAACCATCTAAGGGTTGATGCCTACGACCCCTGAAAGTTTCATTCCGATCCCTCCAGTGGTCTAGGAGATAGAAGACAGACAGACAGACACACACATACATACATAGACACACAGACTGATTTTTGATGGGGTCGTTTCGAAACTTCCAAACTGGTCGCTTCGTTGCAGTTTAATATATATATATATATATATATATATATATATATATATATATATATATATATATATATATATATATATATATATATATAGTTCAATATTTTTGTTTCCCCTATTGTCTTCCTCTACCCTTTACCTCTCCCTTCCCTCAAGGGGGGAGAGGAGAAGAGAGGAGAAAAACCGCCTCTCTCAGGGCCTCAGCGACCGACGCTCATCCAATCAAGTCTCTCCTCGGAGGGGAATTAGAATCCTCGAAATTACCTCAAGAATTTATGCTCTTCTCACTCTGATCTCTGCTCTTACCCCTTATCTCTCTCTCTCTCTCTCTCTCTCCTCTCTCTCTCTCTCTCTCTCTCTCTCTCTCTCTCTCTCTCTCTCTCTCTCTCTCTCTCTCTCTCTCTCTCTCTCTCTCTCTCTCTCTCTCTCTCTCTCTCTCTCTCTCCTTTTCCTATCACTTCTCATCTTTTCTCTCAATTCCTCTCTTCAACTGTTGTTTTTCTGTTTACCTTCTCCTCTTCTTTCGTCCAGCCCTTCCTATTCCCCTTTCCTTTACTCTCCTTTCTTATAATCCTCCCTATTCATGTTATCCCTCCTGCTCCTTCCCTCTCCTGTTTACTCCTTTATTTCTCTTGTTTCTTTCCTTCTCCCACACTCCTTTCCTGATATATTATTTCCTCCATCCCTCTTCTCCTCCATTGTACTTCTATACACACACACACACACACACACACACACACACACACACACACACACACACACACACACACACACACACACACACACACATACACACACACACACACACACACACACACACACACACACACACACACACATACACACATACACACACACACACACACACACACACACACACTAACAGT
>JAXIVD010003728.1:17500-25000 GCA_036785275.1 Cancer borealis
GCGGGGCTCATTCTCACTCGCTCCTCTATTATTACTCAGGTTAATTTTTACGTCGAACACTTTTTATTACGCTGGGCCAGTAAATTTCGGGACCGTCCGTTTGTTTTGCTCAGCTATTTTTCCATCTGGCTTAATTCAGAGAAAGACGGAGCGAAGAGGAAGACAAAGAGGACAAAGAGGCCACCGTGTCTCTCTCTTGTTTTCCTCCACGTTATGCGACGCACACACACACGCACACGCATAATTGCAAAAATCATGCGTTTATACACAAAGGAATGAAGGAACGTCAGAGTATCCTTTCTTTCCTACACACACACACACACACACACACACACACACACACACACACACACACACACACACACAGCTGCATGACTAGCCACGCAAACCCTTCATCTTCATACATGGCAAGACCCTCTTACGTGGAAATGCTTCTTCATGCACCCGACATGACAGCCGTGCAGAGTCCACACGTGCTTAACATATTGTCCAGAAACAAATATGTACAATACATGAGAACTTTAAGACTGATAATTCCGCGCTTCCCTTATGGCGCTATGCAGCTGTCCACCCTCGAGGTGAATGTGTGCGGGGGATATTTCATCCCTCGTCGATGTGAGGAAACATTCTTATCAACACCAAACACCTCGAACAACCGTCAAATTGTCTTTTATTTCAAGCAAAATGTTTGCATCGCTGTTAAAGCAGCTATCAATGTATGGACTTTCTGCTGTATGTTAAACAGAACAATGTGAAATGTATTAACAGGCGAGTTGTCAAGTGCCTCAATCAGTTTCAAGTGTGGTGGGAAATGCTGCATATATGACAGTACCATATCAAAATTCCTTATACATAGATGTTAGTGGTGCAGGACTCCCTACACCTGACTATAGGGGGTTGCTGGCTGCTGAGATCGGAAACGCTGCATTTAACTATCAGACGAGCGCATCACATATCACGCAGCTGAGGTGGAGACCAATGGCATAGCCTGGTCAACGCCGCCGCCAGCCAATCAGGTTCCAGCTCTGTAGGCGGGTTGGGGAGGTGTAAATGGCGTCGTGAACCTCCGCTGTTTCTTTCTGGTGAAAGTCGGTCAGTCGGCTGGTGATCCCGTGGTACGATGTGTGGTTACTGTGTGTGTTTCGTGGTATTGTGGACAGTATAAGGAGGTACTGACTGTGATGTGCGAGTTACACAAGCAAGGAAAAGGCGGTAAGATAAGTCCCCGTAGCTGGGAGGTGGATGGGTGATGAGCCTGGCCTGGCCGTGGCCGTGGCCGTGGTTCCCCGCTGCCTCTGTGGCATGAGCAAACGGGACCCCGTGAAGAAATCGAATCTCGCTTCTGCGTATACGCCAGGAGCAGTAATCACATACTTCTATCAGCAGAAAGATTGAGGAGCTGATGGTGACTAGACATGAGCTGCACAGTGTTACCATACTTAGCATTATTTAATGCTTTTAACATTATTTCACCAAATTATGTGGTTAGCATGACATTTAGCTTTCATAACAATTTAGCATAATTTTAGCGTTATTTTGTTATTTAGCATAAATCTAACCAAATTTAATCAAATCCGATAAAAAGGAAAGGTATTATATTACATCTTCACCTGAATGTTCTAGAGAATTGCGAGTTGTATTATTACATTATCTGATGCATTTCGCAAGTAGTACGTCTGATATTTTGCATAATCATAGTTTTTGGAATGGGATATACTGCATATTAGTGAAAGTGATAAGAAATTTCGAAATGTTGAGGCACCGTGAATGTCTTAGTTTTTGAGTCGTACGTCTGACAGCGCAGATGGTTCCGGGCAACACGGAGGCACTTCCCACTATTGGGGGTCACTTTGTCATGGTCATAAGGTTATTATTAATTTGCACAAGAAATGAGGTCTCACAACATTCAATTGAATAAAAACTATCAAATGGAAGAAAAAAAAAGAAGGGAAACTGCAACAAAAATATTTAGCAAGAGTTTTAGTAGTGAGTTCGCTCCAACTTGAGCGTTTTGAAGAAACATGTAAATTAGGCATTTGCAGTTAAGTTTTTGCGATGAAGTAAGGGCGTTCATATTCATTGAGGTAATGCGTAAGATTGTGAAACTATAAGTTGAAATATTAGTCTGGTTTCGCTCCGGGCAAAAAGAGTCAATGTAGTAATACCATATTGCCGGAAGCAGCCTCATCTCGCATGTTAGAAGGAACCAACACATCTTAGCGGTAGCGACATCATTCTTTTTATTCACCACGGAAAATTAGGCAATATTGATAAAGATTCACCATGGTTGCCGTCTTACCAACGTCACCCTTGGTCCTGGTGTAACAGGGACACAACCTACTTTTGCTATCCAAATTTTATCGGAAATGCCATCCCGTATCAGAAGGCTCCAGGTTATTGGTGGGTCAGTAGTGAGGCAAGTTTTCCGGGGTTTCTGGCCTCCTCCTCCCATCCAATATTGGGTGCTCGAGTGACCCTCTGACGAATGGCCGCGTCCAGTGCTGAAAAAGGCAGTGTAGCGGCGATGCGACGACCAGTGTGGGATGCGTGGGTGCGTGTGGCGTGTCCGGACCTCGTACACACACACACACACACACACACACACACACACACACACACACACACACACACATCGCTGGTCACCGCATCGCCGCTCCAAGAACAGTCTGGGTGACTCACTCTTCACTACCCTTGGCGGCGCCTCGGTGAGAAGCCTCCCGGGGAAACCCAGTGAACGAGGAAGCACTTAAGTTACCTGTCTGAGCTGTCGTCACGGTGCCACTTTAGGGGAGCTGGAGAGGATTGGGTCAAACGAGGTAACTTCTCAGCAAGGCGGGGCTGCTTGTCTCCAGGGCACCATGCAAGGGCGTCCCGGGGACCTGCCTCCCGCTTCACCCACTGTGACGGAATCCCAGAAAATTACTTGGTGGAAGAAAATCGTTTGGATTTAGTATTTGTCTCTAATTTCCTTTGTTTCTCTGTTTGACGCAAATGGAAACGAACCAGACGCTCTAAAAAAATCTTAATCAAAAAGGAATAATTGAAGTTTCTTTAACTTAAAAATTGTTAAAGAAAGAAAAAGATAACAGGTGCTTGGGTGTACAGTCCTATCAATACAATATTGTTTGCAAAGTGTAGGTCACGGGGCGGCGTTTGATAACTAGGCGGATCATCAATTGAAGCTGTAGTAATGTTTAGCCCACAATGTTTAGCGCCCCGGCGGGTTCGGCTCAGAATGGGAGTGAGGTAGGGTGGGGCGGAGCGGGGCGGAGCGGCTGGTAGTGCTACGCATAACCTTTTCTCATACTTGGTTAGCTACATATCCCTTTTACCTACTGTGTCGTTGTCTTCGCGTTGCCGGAGTTGGCCTACTGCCCCCTACCTCCCCGTGTGGCCTTCCTCCCCGTGCCAACCCAGTAAATGCCCGCCCCGACACGCCCCATAGCGCCGCCAGTCTCCCTGATCTACTCTGCCACGATGTGTATTCATGATGGAGAGCGATCAAGGGTAATTGATGTCGCGATGCACAAGGGCGCGCGGCTGATGGATTGTGTTTCCCCTCCACTGCCTTTCCGACGCTGCCACCCCCTCCCCTCCCCCTCTCCACCCACTCCACTAACCTCATCCTGGCGCACGAGTCTCGCAGGCCCCTCACCCCCAAACACCCTTCCCCCCCAGTGTTCCTATCTCCTCCCCTTACCGTCATCCTCCCCCTGCTCGCTATATTCACCCTGCCAGCGTGTTGACTTCGCTGTGAGACATGCATGGCTGTACTGTTTATTACTCTTTTAAACTTGCTAACTGCATGCGTCCCCTCTTTATACTGTATCTACCTTACTGCTGTCTGTGTGTAATGAGAGCTTAGTACCTCGTGTGTGTAGAAAAAGTGTTAAACGGATCACGGTATGGCATGGCATGTGGCAACTCAGCTGAACAAGGCAAGAGGTGCTTCACTTGTAAACGATCATCCATCGTTTTTATACTTTTGGATACACTCATTCTTAGAAATTTCCAAGTAAGTGTTAAGCACGTGTTAGAATTTAGTGTCACCTTTACCAGCAATTGTTTACCTACACAAGAAAAAATTTTTCTTTCCATCCAATCAGCGGCGGCGCAGGATAACTTGACGTCCTTACCCACGTGTTGCTCAGTCACCTCTGCTGCTTGACGCTCACACTCCATTACTACTACCTTTCCTGGACGCTCCTTCACTCTGCTGCACCACCTACTGTCCCCCCCCCCCCCCCTCTCTCTCTCTCTCTCTCTCTCTCTCTCTCTCTCTCTCTCTCTCTCTCTCTCTCTCTCTCTCTCTCTCTCTCTTTCTCTCTCTCATGAAACCATATTTTTTCCAATATTTAAAAGCATTATTTTCTAGTCTGCCGTAACTTGTGAAATACATAAATATACAAATAGATAAGATGGTAAAAATGTTTGCCTCGTTGCCGTCCTGGCCATCCAATCGCACACCAGCAACTATGGGATAGGGACACCTGATTGGACGAGACGTGTCAGTAGTGACCACTTTGTACTCTGAGGGCAGGTCATCCCCGTGCAAGAGTATCGGAACAGGTAACATGAACACCTGAATGGCCGATAGTGTCATTAAATCGGGTTATTGTATCGGGGAACTGCTCCTCTTAAGGGTTACAATAAGAGTTAAGAGCCTCGTCCAAGAAGGCAGAGAATTTAAAATAATGTTGAAAGGTGTAAGATTTATAATAGTGAATGTTGTGTATGTTAAGTATTTGCATTGCGTAGAGAATGCAGTGTTCCTCAAAGGCTGTAGTAATGGTATGAAACGAGGATATAAAGTGATCATTTAGAAATGTTAGGTTATTGTGTTGTCTAAAGGGTATGTAATCTCTTTTAAGGGACACACACACACACACACACACACACACACACACACACACACACACACACACACACGCACATTCAGTGGCTCGGTTGTGACGGTGCTTCGAGTCCCATGTTCGGAACACAATGCATCACCGTGACACCGGGAGTTTCCAAGAAGTGTTCTGGCAGGTGAGAGGTCTTCCTCAGCCCCACCCACCCCTCCCCCCCTTTTGGATGCGTGCCCACCCTTCCCTCCCATTTCAACTTTCTTTCTTTCTTCCCTCCCTCCCTTTCCTCTTACATTCCCCCTCCCACCGACCCATCTCATACCTCTCCTCCCTGATTCCCCCTCTCCCTTGCCCCCTCCCTCTCCCATTTGATCTCCTCCTCACCTCTTAAAATCGACTCCCTCCACTCTCTCCATCTTTCTCCATCCCAACCCTTTCTTCCTCTCTCCACCTGCTCTGTCTGAAGCCTCAATCTCTACCTCTCCAAATACTTTCTCAATCCAATCCCCCCAGTCTTAGATGTCCCCCCTCCCTTCTCTATCCCTCCAACCCTTTTTTGTCTCTTCCTTTCCCTCCTTCCCTCTCTCCTTCTTTCCCTCCCTCCTTCCTTCCCTCTCTTGCAGATGAGACACTGACTATCGGTAATTGTTTAAAAGCTTTGTGCGACCCACGTTCGAGGTTCCTTCCGCACTAACGCAGCCGCCTGTCTTGACTTCGAGTGAGAGAGAGAGAGAGAGAGAGAGAGAGGGAGAGAGAAAGAGAGAGAGAGAGAGAGAGAGAGAGAGAGAGAGAGAGAGAGAGAGAGGGAAGAAAAAATATATGTATATCAAAGGTATTTAAGTGTAGAAAAAAATTTAGTCTCAACAAAGGGACCAAGAATCGTCACCTGCATTGTTTAGCCCAATTGTGGTTTTCTTTCCTTTTGTGCATAGTGATAAGGGAACGGGGTAGGGCAGGGCAGGGCGGGGTGGGGTGGGCGGGGCGTGGCTGGGTGGGGCGGGGCAGGACGGGGCGGGGCGGGGCAGGGTGGGGCGGGGCAGGGTGGGGTTAGGTTGAGTGAAGCGAGACGTTGTTAGAGAGATTCTATAAAATAAATACTTGTCCACTACACTCTCTCAACCCTGCCTTCCCCTGCTTCCTTCCCCTACTATTCTTCCGTGCCCTGTTGAGAGAGAGAGAGAGAGAGAGAGAGAGAGAGAGAGAGAGAGAGAGAGAGAGAGAGAGAGAGAGAGAGAGAGATTGTGAAATAAGGACAAGTGAAAATTTAAGTTGGAACATTGATATATAAGGTGAATTAGTGGTTGAGTTTGCAATACGAGTAAATAAATAAAAAAACATGGATTTAAAACCAAATTAGTGTTGGTTTGCAGTGGAATAGAAGAAAACTTTGCAATACGAACAAAATAAACCCATGAGTTTATAACCAAATAAAATAGTAATAGTTATGGCACCAGGTTGTCATTTAGTTTATCTTCATATTCATGTCTTCCCTCCTCTATCCTTCCTTCCTCTTATCTTTCCCTTCTTCTCCCCTTCCTTCCACTCCTCTTCCCCTCCTCTCCCCTTCCCTCCTCTCTCCATCCTTCCTCTCCCCTTGCCTTCTCTCCCCTTCCCTCCTTTCATTCCACTTCTCCTCCCATTACCTTCCTGTACCTATAAATGTACTTCCGTCATAACTCCTCTTTCCATAAAACCTTCCTCCTCCTCCTCCTCCTTCTTCTCCCTTTTCGCCCTCTTTCAATTTTTGTCTCCTCTCCCTTCCTCTTTTATCGTGATGTAAATGGCATTATTTTTGCCTTGTGTATTTATGAAGCAGTAATGTAGTCTGTATGAATAGTTTCCTTTATATTTTCACTTCTTAATAACACTCACGAGGGAAAAACGTCACTACATCATTAGGTGAGGAAGTAGGAAATTGAATAAAGGATTCTTCTCTTTCTCTTCCTTCCTCTCTCCATAATTTCATTCTTTATGTCTCCTCCTCTAGATCTTTTCTCCTCTGTTAATATCGATATCCTCCTCCTCCTCCTCCTCCTTCTCCTCCTCCTCCTCCCTTCCACCGTTCGTTCTTCCACGTCTGTCACAAGGAAGAATGAAGAGACAGTAGGTCGAGAAGGATAGAAGAACCATTTTTACTCTCACCTTATTCACTCATTTTTTTCTCCATCATTCTCAGGTGTGTGTGTGTGTGTGTGTGTGTGTGTGTGTGTGTGTGTGTGTGTGTGTGTGTGTGTGTGTGTGCGTGTGTGTGTGTGTGTGTTATTACCCGCGGCTTATTTTTGTTCCTGACATTTTACTCTTTGACCTTCACGACGCTCGCACAAAATGACAAAATAATTGTCCAGTTTTAGGTTTCTCTGCGAAATATATAATCAGGATCCGCGTAAATAATTCCATAAATAAATAATATATTCTTTCCTACACAAGTCAAGGAAGATTTTTTTTTTGTATGATTCTAGTGAAGTTGTTGACAATTATACATTTATATTTTTTTATTAAAGCTAATCTAGAAATTTTGGATTATTTTCAAAAGTTGGAGTTATTTTTTTTGTTTACTTTGACCATTATGGAATTATGTATTACGTACTATAGTTGTTATTATCATTATTATTATTATTATTATTATTATTGTTATTATTGTTATTGTTGCTAT
>JAXIVD010003728.1:30000-43066 GCA_036785275.1 Cancer borealis
TTGTATCTTCCTTCATCCTCTCATTTCCCATATGTCTCCTTCCTTCCTGTTGTTCCTCCCCTCTGCCTTCCATCTCCCATATTTATTCCTCCTCCTCCTCCTCCTCCTCCTCCTCCTCCTCCTCCTCCTCCTCCTCCTCCTCTTCTTCCTTCCCTGCTCTACTCCTTCCATCCTTCCACCTTCCGTCTGCTTCATATTGTTTTTATTATCTTCTATATTTTCTTCTTCCTTATTTTCTATTTTCCTTTCTTTTCTTTACTCATATTCCTTATAATTCCTTTCCTTTTCCTTCTTTCTATCTATCGCTTCCTGTTTTTTCCTTATTTCTTCAAATTTTTCCTCGTTTTTCGTATAATAATTTTTCTATACGCACTTGTTTCCTAATATTCTTTCCCCCTCTCTCTCTCTCTCTCTCTCTCTCTCTCTCTCTCTCTCTCTCTCTCTCTCTCTCTCTCTCTCTCTCTCTCTCTCTCTCTCTCTCTCCATTTTTCTACCTTCTTTATTGAATTTGGCATTTCTAGATTATAAACAAATTAATTATGTTAAAATATGGGTGCGTTTATTTGTACGTGTAAGTGTCATGGCGTTGTGGTGGTGGTGTGGTGGTGAATGTGGCTGGGATGCCTCCTTAGGTTTCTTCAGTGGTGGTGAATGCAGTGAGTGGTGTAGTGATGGTGAGTGGTAGTGTAGGAATGGTGGTGGTGAGATAGTATTGTTGTTGTGGTGGTGATGGTGGTGGTGGTGAAAGTGGTAGCAGTGTGGTGGGGGTTATGGTGAGAGAAGAGTTCTAAAGGTATTGGTGTTAGTGGTGGTGATGGTGATGGTGGGGGTGTTGAGAGCAGTGGTGCAGCGTGGTAGTAGTGGTTGTGGTAGTGGTAGTGGTAGTGGTAGTGGTGGGCTTTGTGTTGCCTGAGCAGTGTTGGCGAGTGTGAGGCAGAAATAATACGTTGAAAGATGCAGCAAATAATCACGTTTTTCTTATTCATAAAGTGTTCGGTGATGCTGTGACTCTGATCTGCATTCCGTGTTAGGTTTTTGGGTTAGAAAGGAACAGCGTAGGAAAAAACTTAACGTCATTCTATCAGTAAAAATCAAATACTATTAAAACATTATCTATGGTAAATTAATATGTTATAAGGAATGACGAAGAAAAGGGATTAAAAGTCATTCCAGAGCATGCATTACCTCGTTACTTTAAGGCTATTTGCAAGTAATGGTAAAAGACCAACAAATTCCTTTACCTCGCTGCTAATGCAAAAATTGTCTTTAGGCACCAAAATAATGTAGGTAGATTAGATGCACGTTGTAGGCCGACCCACCAGACACCTTAATCTCCTGCAATGGCGGCCAAAAAAAAGTGGGAAAGTATTTCGCGTTCGCATATTTTCTCACTTTTTATAATTTAGCGACAGAATAATACATTTATTACGCCTTTCCCGCACCAGTAGTCTGTGGGCGCATGACGTGGTGTGGCAGGGGCGGCGAGGCAGCTCATCATTCCCTTCTAAGTCATTTCTATCTGCTTGTTACGTCTTGCAACTGATAAGAAAATTTCACCATACGCACATTTTTTCCTCTCTGCATTATATTTTAAGGAACGTGACAGCTGTATCGCGGCCTTTCTGCCCTCTTCCCCCAGCCCTGTCGGTCTTCCTCACTCACCCGTCAGAATTCCTCCCTCAGACCCCTCCCCCAGTGATGTCTTCCTCTCTCTCTCTCCTCCATGGCTCCTTCCTGGCCTCCTCACTTGCCCTCCCTTGCCCTCTCTTCACCACGTTGCATCTCCTCCGTGATGTTGATAAAGAAAGAAATAAGAAGAAAGAAGAACTAACAGGAAATGGAGGGAAGGAGAGAGAGGAAGGAAGGAAGGGAGGGAAGTAGAGACAAACGTGATATAAGCGTGAGGAGGGAGTGCGTGCAGGGCGAGAACAGAGACCAATTAGAGGAAAGAAAGGAAGAAAAAAAAAAAAAAAACCTTCGTGTATATATATATATTAACATGCACACCCTCCGTTCCTCACCTCACCCCCCCATCCCCCCAAAAAAAAGAAGAGAAAATTGAAAATGTAAAAAGGAAAAAAAACCGAAAAACAGATTTGCTGGGCCATTACTGTTCACCTGATGAGACCGAGCAGATTAGAGAGACAAGGAAGACGAATTTATCAGAAGATGCAAAGCTTTAATGATGACGAGTATGTTTATTGTTATGAGAGAGAGAGAGAGAGAGAGAGAGAGAGAGAGAGAGAGAGAGAGAGAGAGAGAGAGAGAGAGAGAGAGAGAGAGAGAGAGAGAGAGAATTCTAATGTGTGTGTGTGTGTGTGTGTGTGTGTGTGTGTGTGCGTGTGTGCGTGTGTGCGTGTGTGCGTGTGTTTCCTCTAATACTCTGCCACATACAAAATCCGGCGTGGCTGTTCCTGCCATTCTGCTTCCTCGCGATATATTATTTCCTGTTAATTTCCTCATGGACATTGCAGGTGGTAGTGGGTGGGGATAATGCACCCACAGAGAGAGAGAGAGAGAGAGAGAGAGAGAGAGAGAGAGAGAGAGAGAGAGAGAGAGAGAGAGAGGGAGAGAGAGAGAGAGAGAGAGATGCTGTGGAAAAGAAACGGGGGGAGTTACTAAGAGGAAATGAGAGGAAGTAGAGCGACGAAGCAGGAGAATGAGATCAAATAAAAAGAATATGAGATGTAATAGAACTTGATTACATGACTGAGATTCTTTCTGTTGTGTGAGGTCAGTGACGAAGGCAAGACTAACAAGACTAACAAGTGCAAAGAAAGAAGTAGTTATATTTTAGGGAACTGAAGGAATCTATGTATAATCATTTTCAATCACTTTGTCTCCTTAAATTGATGAATGTATAGATAAATGAATGAATACATGATATAGATAAATTGAATAGTCTCTCGTTGATTTTTTTCAATTAATCTCGAAAATTTCTCAGACAGAATATAAATGAATGCACACTTTATAGGACTGAAAAAGGAGAACTGTGTGTGTGCGTGTGCGTGTTTGTGAGTGTGGTTTCTTAAGCTCTCTTCGAAATGTCAATTTTATACACTACGTCGTCTAGTAAGGTTGCGGCTCTTATGGTGTTGAATATCTAGACAAAACATGTATAATGTCATCTTTTTTCTCGCAAGGGTAACAAAAAACACTACTAAAGAGCCTCTTCAACTAGCGTGAAGATAATGTACCAGACTCCACGACACTCCACGCCTCACACTCACTCCTTGACTGACAACCATGGCGTCAGAATCTAGAGTGACGTAAAAAAAGAGAGTCTGAATGTGAGGGTGAAGGAAAATAAAGAGGAGGGTAAGAATAGGGGACACATGGCATTAAGAAGGAAAGAACTATAGGATAAATGGGGTGAGTGAAAGTGGTACGTGTTCGTAAGGCCGAAAAGGCTTCTGTCACATAAGTACGTGTCATTTTAGTACATGAAATGTCTATGTGCTATCTAACCTATGCTATCTAACCTAACCTAATCTAACCTAGCCTAGCATAGCATAGCCTATGCTATCTAATCTAACCTAACCTAGTGACCGTACTTATGAAACAGTGAATCACGAACTTAAATGACATGTGACCACGTACGTTTGAAACACGTACCAAAGTCCCCCTCCCGATAAATGACAAACCATTATATAAGAGAGAGAGAGAGAGAAAGAGAGAGACAGAGACAGAGACAGAGACAGAGACAGAGACAGAGACAGAGACAGAGAGAGAGAGAGAGAGAGAGAGAGAGAGAGAGAGAGAGAAAGAGAGAAAGAGAGAAAGAGAGAGAGAGAGAGAGAGACCGACTCCCCATCACCTCACATCATCAATATCTACTGAAGGCTATTGTCTGAAGGTCCAGTAGGAATGTTGCTGTCTGTTCTTCCTTTGTACTCCTCCTCCTCCCTCCCTCCCTCCCTCCCTCCCTCCCTCCCTCCTTTCTTCCCTCCTTCCCTCCCTCCCTCCCTCCCTCCCTCCCTCCCTCCCTCCCTCACTGCACTTCAGACTAAGACTAGAACGAACAAATTTTAATGCACCGAAGAAACTCAACTGTTATCATAAATATGTAAAAATATTATTATCTATTTTTTTAACAGAGGGTTTATCTGTTTTTATCTATGTTTTCTGCGAATGAACTTGTAGACACACAGACACAAGGAAAACAAATATAGAAACATAAAAGAGGTAACAAAAAAGTAACACACACACACACACACACACACACACACACACACACACACACACACACACACACACACACACACACACACACACATCTATATATAATCATACAGGTCTTCTTTTTGGCATAACTCGTAAGGGATGACCAGAAGCCGTTTCAAGGTTACATACCATTAGCCAGGTCAGGGGGCGCCGCGGGTCATATTCTCGGGGTCATTAAACTTGGGATCCCCATAAAAGGGGCTGAAAGAGGGGATTCCAGCATCATTATATTGTAAGGGTGCAGCTCTCTACCCTCTTCTCATCTGCATCCACCTTTTATTTACTTTTGTGTGTGTGTGTGTGTGTGTGTGTGTGTGTGTGTGTGTGTGTGTGTGTGTGTGTGTGTGTGTGTGTGTGTGTGTGTGTGTGTGTGTGTGTGATCGACTCGTTGTTTTATGTTGGCATATAAAATGGTCTTCCTCTCGTCCTTCACACGTTATTAAGAGTACTACAAGTGAAGCTGGGAATGTGTGGAGGGGAGGAGAGGAAAAATGTGTTCAGGGTACACATAAGGAGGAGAAGGAGGTATAGGAGGAGGAAGAGGAGGAGGAGGAAAAGGAAGAGGAAGAGGAAGAGGAAGAGGAAGAGAAGGAGGAGGAGGAGGAGGAGGAGGAGGAGGAGGAGGAGGAGGAGGATTAACTCATATCGGCATTTTACTCAAGTTACTCACCTCCCACCTCATTCGGAATTTACAGGTTTAATGGGATATTATTTCACTCATAATGACGGCGATGTGCACTGAGCGGTGTGTGTGTGTGTGTGTGTGTGTGTGTGCGTGTGTGCGTGTGTGTGTGTGTGTGTGGCCTTGAGACCCTAAGCTTTCATCGAGGTATTGTGTAGCGGTGCCTTCCCTTCATATTGCTTTGTTGAACGCAGCCTTTCATTGTAGTGTGAGGCTGCAGCAGCGTTGGCCCCGCAGGTTACCGGGAATTATTGGTGCAGTCATTCTGGGCCTTTTTTTTTTTTTTATTACTACAAGACAGGGAGCAGCGTGCGTCCACCAGTCAATTCATAGTTTTATACCGTGTTTGGGAAATTGATTTGAGAGGGAGAAAGAGAGAGAGAGAGAGAGAGAAAAAAAAAAAGGAGATATGGCACACATCATCACCATATTGTCATCACTACTACAGACACACACTCACACATACACGTACGCACACTCAATCAAATATTGGCCTCACTTATGACGGAATATTTGAACACACAGAGGCACGTGTTAGTTTCCATTACCATTGCACAGTGCTTTGTGTAGCTTAAATATCATCAAACAAAATGTGGAGATAACTGATTCGCTAACCATACCACCTTCAGGAATGGGGCAGAGGCGGAGAGGGGCCAGGTGGGGCGGGGCGGGGCGGGGCGGGGCGGGGCGGGGCGGGGCGGTGAGAGGAGAGGAGGGGCGGGGCGGGACAGTCTGAGTTCACAAAGCTAGGAACAAACTTACTCCTGTGCAGCATTACATCTCCCTAACATGACACAAGAATTTGTTAGACATGCGTGTTATAAGTGAATTGTAGCAAACAAACGAACACACACACAACCACAGTCTGTACACAACTACTACTACACTTTTAAACATGAAACGCGCAAAACAATACTTGGATGAACACAAATAATATAGACAGACATTCTCGCCAATCAGGTCACGGTGTTCAGTTCGGAAAGACAAGCACCGTCAGGAAGGGAACTGCAGAGACTCCCGCGTTGGCGTGTTGCCTTGAGAATGTTGCAGACGGCGTGGCGCTGCGGCAGGGAACTTGTAATTACCGAGGCAGGATATTACCGTGGGAAGGGAAGCCACTTTTATGAAGAGAATTTTGTGATTCTATGTGCAGCGTTGAGGAAGGGAGAGGAAGAGAAGGAAGGTGAACACTCAGACTAAAGGTGACGGAGGTAAATGAGACGCGGGAATAGACGAAGTGAACGAGAATGTTAAGACAAGAGAAGGAATGAGAGTTACGAGACCGCATTTACGTAGAACTGTGAAGACAATCGTGAAAAAGGTACGAGGAAGGGTAGACTAAAATGGATGTTTCTCTCGCCTCTAGTCTGAACTTTTTAATGAAGGAATGTCTATATATGTCTGTGTGTGTTTGTGTGTGCGCGTGTGTGTGTGTATGGTTGGGGGGGACGCTAAGGGAATGGAAGAACACGGGCCATCAATAAAGTACTGAGGAAACAAGTCACTTTAGCCCAAAATGAGACGTCAGGAAGGACAACCACCGCCTTGTAATAAGTGTGTTCCCTTTCCTTTGACTCCTGCCGCGTGACACCTGTGATTGGTTGTCATTTAAACGCTCAGGTAAAGACTCATTAGTGGTCGTTGAACAGGTAAACCAGACTTACCATCACGTCACTTTTAACAAACATAATGTATAGATCGGAAATGCGTTTATAAGGAGCAAAAAAAAATATATTCCCACGTTTTATTTTCAGTATAAGGTTATGTTGGCCGAGACTTCTAACAATTCCCAAAATAAAAATGAAATATATCCAAACTTTATCATTCTTTTAAGCGATGTTCTGATGCTCTTCTCTTAAAAGTATCGTATTGGCGGGAAAGAGGAAAGGAAATTAGAGGAGGGCAGCAGGCTGTTCCAAAGTTTGCCACTAAAAGAGGATCAAGGAACAAAGATAATGATTAACTCGTGTATTATAAAGATTAAGAAGAAATACGTGAGAATGTGAGGAATGAGCTGCTGATGCGTCGTAGAATGAGGGAAGGAAGGAAGCGAATTGACTATAGAAAGAAATGACTAATGAAAGAAGTTGAACCATTGAGCGAAACACTTGAAAAATACACTTAGAGGAGTCGATCCCTACTCTGCCAGCCTCTTGTACCTATACCAGCTAATACACCACTGAGAAGGGAGGAAGGGCAAGAGTACAATTTAAATTAGGTCAAAGAATACGAAAGAATAATGTATAGCGAGTCCTGTATAGTGTATAGTATATAATGACAGTGAACATGGGCGAGGACAACCTTCATCATTACCTTCCGTTGCCTTAACAGGGTTACTAATGACTTTTTTCAGTGAATCGACGAAGAGAATGGAGGCAGCGTTTGAACCTAAATAGAGGAAGTAGGGTGATGGTGGGGGAGAGAAGGAGGGGGGGACGTGTAGGCTAAGTAGATGGTAGGCATAGTAGGTAAGGAGGGAAGGGAAGAAGGGGAAAAGATGGGAAACAAGATGCAGGGGTGAGTGGGTTATTTCCTCCTCCAGTATTGTACCTTCAACATTTTCCTCGCCGCCAAGACACTCATTTGGTGCCGGGGGGAGGGTGTTTGGGCGGGGATGGGGATGGGGAGCGGAAGAGTGATTGTGGTTGTAGGTGCTATTGTTGTTGTTATTGGAGGTAGTGATAATAGTAATGATGATGATGTATAGACAGTGGTGAGAGGTGATGGTGATGGTGATGGTGGTGGCGATGGTGGTGAAGATGATGATGGTGGTGGTGATGGTGGTGGTGGTGGTTGTGATGGTGTATTTGGTGATAGATGGTGATAGATAATAGTGAGGTGTGTGGAAGGTACGAGTCTTCTTTTAGGAGAAATTCATCTCATTAACTTTTCTATCATTTTTATTTATTTATTTATTCTTTTTTCACTTCATTAATGTCAGACGAGAATGAGAGTTTTCAGCATGAGAGCAGCGGGGAGTGAGGGTCGGTGGGCGGGGCGGGGCGGGGCGGGGCGGGGCGAGGGCGTAGGGGGAAGGGAAAGGGAAGGAGAACTCAAGTGAACCCGCAGATAAGAAAAAGACTGGAGTTGGCAATAGATAAGCGCACTGTCCTCCCCCTCGTTTGTGGGATGCAGGAGGCGTGGGCGTGGGCGTGAGGGGGCGGGGGCTGGATGGGGGATGGGTGAAGGCGGAGCTGGTATCCTTGCACCACTCTGTTTCTTATCCCTTCACACACACACACACACACACACACACACACACACACACACACACACACACACACACACACACACACACACATAGATCCAAGGAAGGCTGATGGTCCCTTTTGCCTTTAAGAAAATATTTATAGCCATTCATATTTAGCAGTTTTTATTGTCTTACGTAAATTAATTGATCCCTGTTAACCATATTTCCTCAATTGACATATTCTTGCCATGGTTAAGTTTTCTGTTGTTTTCCTCTTGTTTTTCTGCACCTTGTTTCCCGTGTGTGTTGCGTTGAGTACTGTGTTGCTGGTGTTGAGTGTGTTGAGGGTGTTGCTGGTGTTGAGGGTGTTGAGGGTCATGTCTTAGGTGTTGAAGGTCAGGACTTAGGTGATGGCGCGAGGCAGAACATTTGTTGACTCCTTGATATTTTGAGAGAAGTATTTTTGTTGACTTACCTTTTTTTTCTATTTACACGAGAGTAAATACTTGCTTTCCTTATTTTTTTCTTCACATTCCTTATACGTAATTCTATATCTATATTAGCTTTCTCTCTCTCTCTCTCTCTCTCTCTCTCTCTCTCTCTCTCTCTCTCTCTCTCTCTCTCTCTCTCTCTCTCTCTCTCTCTCTCTCTCTCTCTCTCTCTCAGACGAGATAAATCACTCTCCATTGTCCCGGCAAAGCTGGTCACTCCATCACTCTGTTTCCTGAAGCTGACGACTCTTCCTCCTCCTCCTGATTGTTGCTCTCTCACTCCCTCACTTTTCCTCCCTTCCCTCTGCCTGTGTCTTCCTCTCCGCTCCGACTTCCTTCCTTCCTTCCTTCCTTCCTTCTTTCGTCTATGTTTTCCTCCCTTTTATTAACTTTTCACTGATTCGTTGTTTTCCTTAGTTTCTATTTCTCTATGTTTGTAATTTCTATGCATTTTCATGTATTTGCTTTGTCTTCCCTTTCATCCTTCCCTCCAACCCTCCTCCTTCCTTTTCCTTTTTTCCTTTGACATTTTTTGGGTCACCCTGTACGTACCTTTCCTCCTCCATTCTCTAGGGACGCTTGTTTTCTCTATCAAATTTTTTCCTTGAGTCTTGAGAATTCTTTGAGGCGTATTATCACTCCTATTCTCCCGTCGCCCTTCTTCTGTTTATCCTTGAGTGCGCTTGATGGTCCTTCAGAAAGATTACTAAGGCGGTTACCGTGTTTTTGATGCACGCGGGCAATTAGATCATTTATTATTTTCTTTTTTTATCTATTTAATTTTTTTTAGGTGGAAGGAAAGGGAAGGGAAAAGGAGATTTTTAAGGTATTGTAGCTAGAAAAGATGCGTCGTTTTAGAAGATGTGAGGAATTTCAGAATAGTATTGACTGTTCTCCGTGTTTATTTATTTATTTTATTATTTTCTTTGAGGTTTTTTGGTAATGAATGCAAATTATCGAAAACAGTTGATTGTAATTAAAAAAAAAAAAAAAAAAAAATTTTCAACAAATAATCAATGTTTGAACACCGTCAGTATTATATTTTTAAAAGTTTTCGTTCAAGGTTTTCATTTTGTTTGGTATGAAAGCTTAACGATACTAATTTTGAGGGAAAGTTTATGTGCGTAGAACAGGAAATAACGGAGAGGAGAGGGAAGGAGGGAGGTGAGAGGGAGGAGAAGGAATGTGGGGATGAGAGGGAGGAAAGAAGAGCATGAGAATGAGAGGGAGGAGGAAAAGAAGCTTATGGGTGAGAGAGAGGAAGAAGAGCCTGGGTTGAGAGGGAGGAAGAGGAGGAAGAGGAGGAAGAGGAAGAGCAAGAGGAAGAGGAAGAAGAGCGTGAGGAGCTGTGATAAGTGAGAGGCATTTCTCCCCGACGGGCGGCTCTCTCCTCCCTCATCAGTACCTTTCCACAGGCCGTCAGGAGGAGGAAGAGGAGAAGAGGAGGAAGAGGGGGGAGGGAAAGCAGAGATGAACAAGCAATGGCGTCTCAAGTTACCTCACGCACGTAAAACAAAACAAAAGTGAAAATGACGGGGAAGGTTTTAAAGAGATACAGTGAGTGGATGATGAGGAAAAGAGGAGGAAGAGGAGGAGGAGGAGGAGGAGGAGGAGGAGGAGGAGGAGGAGGAGGAGGAGGAGGAGGAGGAGGAGGAGGAGGAGGAGGAGAAGACTGAGGAAGGATTATAGGGTTCGAGGTTGGATAATGGTGATGGTGGCGTTTAGAAGGTCGTGGGCGTCAGCTGCGAGGGTTCGAACTCTTCTTTACATGCGTGGGTGGTGATGTGAGGCTGCTGTCCCGCTGCTGTCCTCCTGAGACCTCCACTATCCTTCAGGCGGGACAGGACAGGACCGAGAGAAGCGATGGAGTAGTGTAGGGAGACTCAGAGCAGTGCAGATAGTCGGATAGACGAATGTTAAGCTGTAAGGCGTTATAGCTTTAGAATGCTGAAGAGGGGCGTGATAAAGTAGTAGGAAGAGACCCATTAAAGCAGTGTAAAGAAGCGGAACAGACGGCTGAGGTTGAAGCGGAGGTGTAAAGAGTGTGTTGGCAGGTTGAGAGCAGCGGCGAGAGGGCGAGGGAAAGGAAACAAAGGAGCGGGGGAGGAGTATTGAATGGAGTATCATCTCCATTCACCTTTCTTTCTTGCACCAATTCACACTCGGATTCTGGATATCACTTTGCTGCACGAACATAAAAAAGGAGAAGACATGTTTGAGCAAGAGTGAGTGTGTAAGTGTGAGGAGGCGTGAGGGAGAGCCAGTGTGAATGTGTCCTTAGTGTGTCTGGTCGTTCTCGTTTCTCTCCACTCTGAGCTAAAAGTCACGGACATTCAGCCGGACTGATCGAGGCGCTGGTGTTTATTGAGACAAATTCGGATGTAAATGCAATATGACGAGAGCCAGTTGAAGGGAAGGAAGGAAAGGGACAAAGAGAAAGCAATAGAGACGATAAGAGCCGCCAAATATTTCAGGTACAGTGTGTCTAAAATGTCTGCATGTCACTTCCTTTCCTCCCTGTCTGCTTGCCTCCTCCCTTCCACCTCTCCCTGTTTTCCAAGGTTGTGCGTTTCTATCTCGGGTTGTGAACAGTGAATTACAAGGGAATTGCTGGTCCTTTGGCGAAACTACAAGACAACAATTGATAACTCGTTGGAATAATATTATGATTCGCCTCTTGTTTACTTGTGTGTGCATTAAGTTAGTGATAGACAAGTTCATGGTAGTATTTAAGTGTTTTTTGTTACAGTTATTTGATGTTTTAGCTCCTAGATGTGACTTATGTTGTATAATAATGTTCTTGTTTTATTTTCAGGTATATCATCTCCACATCTCTTGTCCCCGCTGCTCGCTCCTTGTGTAAGTACATTTAATTTAATTTATTCCAGTACTTTTTGGTTTGATTTTAATGCATTGACACGTTTGCTTCTTCACTTTTAGCGGCGATTTATATTATTTTTTTCGGTTTTATTCTCTAAAGACGTGATTATATTGTCAAAAAGTTGGTTCTTCAGAGGAAACTTTAAGACCTGGAACGGCCTCGTGTTTTATGAAAGGTGATTTAATTATAAGAAAGTATTATTGGGTGGATTTCGAAGATTTGAAACACTCATGACTTGTTCAGACAGTGTAAATGTGTGTGTGTGTGTGTGTGTGTGTGTGTGTGTGTGTGTGTGTGTGTGTGTGTGTGTGTATATGTGTATATGTGTGTGTGTGTGTGTGCGTGTGTGTGTGTGTGTGTGTGTGCGTGTGTGTGTGCGTATGCATGCGCGTGTGTGTAGGGACGTGAGGAATGGATGGTTTGAGTACGAGACTTGCGTGAGGAGAAGGAGGAGGAGGAGAAAAAAGAGTAGGAAGAGGAGGAGGAGGAGGAGGAGGAGGAATGAAAGGTTCGTGAGGGGAGGCAGGTCATGAGGTGGTTGAGGGGAGGGGAAAGAGGGCTACAATGGCTTCCCGATTTGGCAGGAAGTAATTTATCAATGTTGTTTTTTTCCCCTCATTTCTTCCCCTTTTTTTTCCCCTCGACATATAAGTCTTGTAGTGGCGTCAAGTATTTGTGTTAATGTTCACCGTTTTGTTTGTCTTCCTCGCACCGCTGCCATTAAGTGCTTTTTGTTCAGCTGTTGTCTTGAGGCAGAGAGAAAAAAAGACAAATGCTGCGTAGAGTGAGTTTCCAATGTGAGTTAAATGTTTATTGAAGAATTTACAAAGGAATTTAGATTAGAAAGGCAAGAAAATGTAATGAAATGTGATAATATTTCCTTTGTCTTATTATTATTATTATTATTATTGTTGATATTATTATTATTATTATTATTATTATTACTATTGAATTATGTTATATCCTCCAGTTGACTAGCAGCATTAGAATCTCTCTCTCTCTCTCTCTCTCTCTCTCTCTCTCTCTCTCTCTCTCTCTCTCTCTCTCTCTCTCTCTCTCTCTCTCTCTCTCTCTTGCTCACACACACACACACACACACACACACACACACACACACACACACACAACACACACACACACACACACACACACACACACACACACATTCATTAAGAGGCAAATCACGTGTCTTCTTCAGCTGACTTCATTCATCTTGCTCCTCTCACAAAGACTCTCCTGACTCTGTCTTCCATCGCTTTCTTCTTCCTCCTCCTCCCTCCTCCTCCTCCTCCTCCTCCTCTTCCTCCTCCTCCTCCTCCTCTTCCTCCTCCTCCTCCTCCTCTTCCTCCTCCTCTCTCTTCCTCCTCCTCCTCCCCTCCTCCTCCTCTTCCTCTTCCTGTTCCTTCTCTAACTCCTCCAATGGACTGTCTGTTAGCTGGTTTCCTATGTTCCTAAACCTCCTCCTCCTCCTCCTCTTCCTCCTCCTCCTCCTCCTCCTCCTCCTCCTCCTCCTCCTCCTCCTCCTCCTCCTCCTCCTCCTCCTCCTCTTCTTGGTACCCAGATAGTCAAAGTTTCATTCAACTCCTCCCTTTCTCTTC
>JAXIVD010003729.1:0-5000 GCA_036785275.1 Cancer borealis
ATACTTGAGTCAGTCATGCATACCAACCATTAAATCACTCACATGCTCAGTTAATTTAAGTAACTCTATACTTATGAAGGAAACATCAATTAACTGGTGGAGAAGAAAAATAAAAAACAAGATTAAAGTGTCCAAAACAATATTACAACGTCGCTTGCTTGCATTTCATCTGTTTAATTAAGTTACCGCGTGACATCACTGTCCACCTGCATTGTGAGGGAGCGAGTTAATTTTTGAGTAAAAGTGATGCGATTAGGAACAACATTTAGTGTGTGTGTGTGTGTGTGTGTGTGTGTGTGTGTGTGTGTGTGTGTGTGTGTGTGTGTGTGTGTGTGTGTGTGTGTGTGTTGTGTATGTGTGTGTAAGGAGCGGCTAATGTGCTATATTTTTTGTACTTGCCAATTATGTACGTATTTATGTATGTAACGTTGCATGTATATATTTAAGTATCTGTGATTCTGATGAGTGATGAGTTGTGAATAGTTGAATAGAGAACGTTAATTTGTCTTCCTGTATTCTCTCCCCTCCCCCCCCCCTCACACCCACACCGCAGAGGCCTTAGAGAGGAATCCGTCTGGAGTGAAGAAAGAAAGGAATGGCAAATCAACAACAGCTGGAGGAACCGTTTGAGATTATTGAGGGTCAGCGGTGGGCGTTTCTCCTGCCATCAATTATTGCCTTATTATTTCTGTCGCGTGGCTAGCTGACAGAGAGAGAGAGAGAGAGAGAGAGAGAGAGAGAGAGAGAGAGAGAGAGAGAGAGAGAGAGAGAGAGAGAGAGAGAGAAAGTCAGTCAGTCAGTCAGTCTTTACAAGGTCCTCAACATGTTTTTCTTTGAGTCTAAAATAAGAGAAAATTGGGACCGCGTTGAACATTTAATGAATGACATTTCTGTGGTATTCAGCTTGAGACACACACACACACACACACACACACACACACACACACACACACACACACACACACACACACACACACACACAACACACAATTTCGTGGACTATCATAAAAAAAACTGAAATATTTCCATCTAAATTTTAAGTAGCCAGCGTGTATTAATTATAAACGATTTTCACACAAGCTTTCTGTAATGCTTCGTCCTTAATTGTTCATGTTTTAGTGAATATTATCCACTTTATTACCGGCGTGGAGTGAAAATGAGTTATAACGTTGTGTCCAGGAATGATATAAATGCACATTCACTGATAAAAAAGCGCGTTAAAGTTAGTCATTAACGTCGCATATAACAAGTTAATCTCATCTCATATTAGGGTAATGAAAATAATGTGAAATAAGGTTGTATAGTAATAACATACATATCCGGTCACTGCAGGGACGTAAAAGTGACAATAAAAGTATCCGATTCTCTAATAAAACGTTTAATTAAGGAAGAGGTGAGTGACCGGTGATGGTGATGGTGGTGGTGGTGGTGGTGGTAGTGGTGGTGAGGCGTCTCGTGCTGTGAACTCCTCCAGCGGGTGAAGCAAAGCAGTATTTCATTATGCCTATATAGATGCGGGTCACTGGCAGGGTAGTGTGCTGAATGCCGGGGCCTCCTCGCTCTCAGATTAAGTTGATACATTAATAATTCAACATGAGGGTCCCTTTTGCATCTTCTCTCTCTCTCTCTCTCTCTCTCTCTCTCTCTCTCTCTCTCTCTCTCTCTCTCTCTCTCTCTCTCTCTCTCTCTCTCTCTCTCCTCTCTCTCTTAATACTTCACGCTTCGCTGCAGTTCTTAAGGTCGTTCAGTAGCATGAGTTTGCCCGAATGTGAAATTATTTTGAGTTAGGGAAAGATGAGGCGAAGAATGAAAGATTTGGCGCAGGGTTGATATTAAGGTCGAACTGAATTTTTGTTGTTTAGCTGTTTAATTAAGTGATCGTATGAAGCAAGTTATATGACACAAAATGAAATAAGTTTATAATATTCACGTTAATTAATAAGAGATGTAAGAACAGTGAGAAATGATGACTTTTAAAACATAAGAGAGGAGAGAAGAGGAGGAGGAGGAGGAGACACTGGACAGAAGCGTTGTTGGGAGGGCAGGAAGGGAGGCAGGGAGAGACAAACAGAGAGAAAGAGAGAGAGAGAGAGAGAAGAGAGAGTATTGGGGGGGAGGTGGAGGGAGGGAAGGCTGGCAACACAATACATGTTTACTGGCTGCCCACCCATCCTCCCCTCCATCCTCTCCACCCCACCTCATCCCCCGTCTCTCAAGCCCCGGGGGTAAAAATTTTGAATGCACTTTCATCAACCAAAAAACTACATTGGCTCTACTTACTATGACGAGGCGCGCGTGGCGGTGTCCTGCTAATAATGCCTCTTGCTATCTCTTTGTGTTAGACATTTTTTTGCTGCGGGTAGGCAAGGGGGCAGGCAGGGGGCAGGCGGGTAGGAGAGAGGGAGAGGGGGTGACTGTGAGGCAGGCAAGTAGAGGGGGGGATGAATATCAAAAAGATCCAATTTTAGGCTTAGAAGAGATCGTGTTTGCATCAGTAATAATGCAGGCAAAGGGAACACGTGGCGAGGAGGAGGGGAGGAGGAGGAGGAGGAGGAGGAGGAGGATGCAGGGGGCAGAGCGGTGAAGGGGACGGGTGTTTTAGTGGCAGGGGAAGGGAGGGAAGATTCATATGCCCAAAGATTTGCATTTAAATATTCAGTGGTAATAAATGTTTTATACACTGCATTGTCAGATTTTTATTCATTCCCACTTGTATATATCTATTTATCTCCATTCGTTTGTCATGTATATGCAATTATTTTCTCTTTGCCTCTCTCCTCTCTCTCTCTCTCTCTCTCTCTCTCTCTCTCTCTTTCTTACAGGCATCTATAATTATTAGCATAGCCTGTGGATGCCAATAATTACACTTTACAAGTTAGTAAGGCTGATGAAGGGCTGTAAGTAAATGTAAGGCTGTGACAGAGATAAAAAAAAAATAATAAGCGTTAAAAGAAAGAACCATGATTGATTAATTTCGTTTTTTTTTTTCGTAACAGTGACAAGAGACTCAGCGTAACAATGCATCACAAACACACAAACACACACGCAGACGCTTCGCAAATAACACCACGTCTTCTATACTAATATCTCTCCTCCCGTAGGAAAGACCACTCCAATTACCACTCCCCGTGTCAGCCACAATGCATGCAGCGTCACACACACACTCCGCGAACCCACACACTCCTTCACAAATTATAGTATGGCGGCGGGCAGCGAGGCGGCCATATTGTGCCGCTAACAGACCCTCCAGGAGAGTATGCAAATAACTGATGGTGTGAGTTGCAAGGGTCCCGCCCCCTAATTTGCATAGACCAATCAGCAGCTAGCGGGCCGAACCCCAGCTCCCGCGCAGGGGAATCGGGTTTTTTTCTGTTTTTATTTCGTGTGTGACGGTGACGGTGTGTCTGATCAAAGAGGAGTTACAGGGCGCGATGTTTGTACTGACAGCGACGAGGAAGTAACGGTGACCATGTTGCACGTCACATCATCAGGATTGCTTTGAGACTCGTGAAGTTATGGAGGTGACGTCACTGGATATTCAAACCCTATTGGCTCACACTCGTGTCTGAATAATAATAAAAAGAGAAAAAAAAATAGTTCCCATTAGCATACGGCGCGTGGCTGGTTTTCCTTCGCTCGTGGCGCCGCCTGTTCGCGTCGGCCACCGGGCTCGCTGCTCCCTCACTTGATTCCGATCCCTCCTTTGATGCCAACCGTGGATTAAAAGAAAAAAAGTTACAAACGCTACGACGGGTATTATATGCAGATCCCTGGAGTGGGGGCATGGGTAAGGGGAGTGTGCGAGGCTTAGCGGGACACACTACCAACACCCATTGATGGACGCAGATGGGCTGGGGAAGGGAGGAGGAGAAGGATGAGGGGACGGTGAGGAGGGGGAGAGAAAAGGAGGAAGGGTCCCAGATCTGCTGTGTATGCTAGCAGGGGATCACCAGCATCTCTGGAAGGGGTCCGGGAGTGCGTTGGTGATCATGAATTGAATCACTTTCGTCATCACACCAGAGAGAGACAGAGAGAGAGAGAGAGAGAGAGAGAGAGAGAGAGAGAGAGAGAGAGAGAGAGAGAGAGAGAGAGAGAGAGAGAGAGAGAGAGAGAGAGAGAGAGAGAGAGAGAGAGAGAGAGAGAGTCATTATACCACTTATAAAGTATTTCTTATGAAAGTGGGTCAGTTTTACAATAAAGGTGACGGTGGTTGAGTTGAGGGAGCAGCAAAGATGTAGTTGGATCTACGTGACACCATGTGTGATACATACATTCAAGAACGAGGCCCAGGCGAGGCAACGCCCCTTGCTGCATCATGGTTTGGCTGCACAACACAAGTTGTTATGGCTTGGCCATAACAACTTCATTGTGACAAATTCCAATGGTAACAGCAAACCTCTCGCCAAGCAGCCGTTTTCACCTTGTCTTGAGATGTATGTTGTTGCTTGCCAGCCAGTTTGGCGCCATATCATGTGGGCAGAATAGTGTGGGATGCAGCCGCTAGATGGTGCCCGGGCTGGGCTCTGGCCATGGCTTATGCCGCTGGCTTGGCCGTCCACCCTCGATGACACTGAGCAGGTACAGAAAATTGACTCAGCGAAGGGATGACGCAAGGAAATGTTGAAATCCGTGTGATATGAGGAAAAACTCCTCCGTGAGGAAACCGGACATTTTGCGCTGCCAGACACGCGACTCAGAACTAGTCAGACGCTTCACATCAGCTTTGCAGCCATTGTCCAGTGTCCAATCTGCGCAACGTTTTCATTCGTCTCTCTTTCTCACATAGATAAAGAAAATGTTTCCAACATGTTTAGCAACACACTTCCTTTTACTTGGGAGTTTTGTTTTTCAGTCTCACCTCTCCGCCACTTTTTGTTTTCCTCTCCCATGTATTTACGCATCGGCGCAGCACACAACATAATTACTGCTGTGGCACAGTGACAGACGTCAATGTGTCTTTGATAGCAAGAACTCTCTCTCTCTCTCTCTCTCTCTCTCTC
>JAXIVD010003729.1:12500-43060 GCA_036785275.1 Cancer borealis
TTAATTTGAGTCATTCTGAAATTAAGCTTCTCAATATTATTGGGAAATAATTAGCAGTGTGGTAGATATATAATATAAACATCACTTTCCTTAAGTGGCATTGCAAAACTATCACGTATTGAATGGGAACACTTGAAACGAGAATTGAGTAATGAACCCTGATTCGAACTTTTTTTCGAAACACCCTGAGTTTAAGCAAACCATGTCAATATCGTTGGGAAATTTTTATGTAGTGTATCCGTCACAATGGAAACCTCACCAGAATCACGTCAAACCATCATCGTCCTTCACGAAGAAGGGCGAAGCAATGGGGAGATCGCCAGGCGACTTGGAATATCCAAGCACACCGTGGCTAGATATTACTGAGTGGCAACTGCAACATCAGTGGCACTCAGTGCTACCAACAAATACGTCATTTTCCATAAATATAAGTTCGTGTCTGATAATGCTTCCTACGGTAGGGGTGCCGATAGTTTTTTGGGCGCGTGTACACACACTTTGTTGTGTGCAATGTTACAGCGTGTCCTTGTGGTGTGTGTTACAGGCCTCTGCTGCTGTAAAAGTTCAATTATTTTTCATGTAACTTATATCTAGGAAAGGAGAATTGATATTTGCAATAAAGGCGTATATTATTGTACAGTGTATTCAAGGAATTCAGTTCATCATTGAAAAGAAAGTTTGCATTCCTTGATGTGTTATGCAAATCCGCTAACTTGTTTCAATCACAGGATGTTCACTTGTTTCCCATTTTACATGTATTTAAATATATTTTTTTATTACATGTGTATTTAAGGTATTGCAAATATACACTATACATACATTATGGTGAAGTTATATGCTAGCAGACACCCACACTTATTCAACATTGAGTAATTGTCAGTCATTGACACTGATTCAATGGTGAATCAACAGGAGTGTTTGCACTTCCAGGATATAGTAAAATATGTGTGAATGCACGTGGTGTATCTTTGCGAACCATTTTTGTAATGGTACTGAAACAGAGTGACAACCAAAGGTTTGCCTGGCTAAAACAGCAAATAAAACTTTGTATAACCATTTGTATAGAAAAATGGTTTCTTTACTGAATCCTTCTGCAAATTAGTTCAGGTAAATGCACTAAAAACCAAATTTGTATCCAATCAAAAACACACTGAAAATATGCACTGTTTTCAAAACGTACTATTCTACCTGCCATTATATAGTCAGTGGTTTACTATACACTTGAATTTCTTCTCCAAAACGTTTACATACATCCTATTAACTCCAAGGGTGGTTATCCCACTTCTTAATACCAAATGTGCTTCTCTGTTGAAGGAAGAGTCTGCCTTATTGTGAGGCGTTGAATATTTTATTTCAAGACCTTTTACAATACAAGTTTTTTCTTCCTTTCATGAGGTTTCCTTCTCCTTAGACATTGTGGCTTTAATGTTTCTGTATCCTGTCACTGCTTGGAAACTAAACTCTTCCCGTAAGTGCCTTTTCAGACACTTCTTTGCCTTTCGGCATCGTTGTTGACTAATTATAAGGAATTATTTATAAGGACTAGTTAACCTCCGTATCTGCTATTTTCTTTTTATGTCTGATGATTCATCATTTATGGTTCATGAAACAATGAAGCATCGACATTCCCTGCTGAACTTTGTCATTGGATCTTGGTTTAGTTACCTTTATGAATAAAACTTATACTACTGTAGAAAATATAATCATTACTTATACACCATTTATATATACGCATATCACCTAAATATGACGTCCGTCCAGTGTGTTTTTGTGTTGGTATTGTGTGTCCGCCGCCAGGAGGAGTAGCTGTGCCTGTTCAGTGGAGGCTCCTGCCCTCTCGTCCGCCATGACAGCTGGTGGCAGGCTGGGGCTGACAGGCTGGCTTGGCTTGGAAGTATTTAAGTAATGAAGCTGAAGCTTGTGTTACTTATAGAACTGAAAACACTCCAGACGATCAGCCAACTACAAGGAACTAACTGTCCTGAAACAATACAGTTTGGATCCATGTCCCCAAGTACTGGACAAGACGTAAAGGTAAGCACACACACCTGGCCTACCCGTACTGTATTTGATTATGGTACATTATATTAGTCCTTAACTCTAGTGCAGTGCTGTCCATTAATGTGTCCTCATCTAACTAGCAGGAAACTATCTTTGGCACATAGTAATTCTTCTTTGGAATTTGATGGGGCCGTGCAGGGTGTGGTGCCACAGCCTTTAGTGCCCCAAAAGTGCAGGTTGCAGATAGTGCAAGTAGTGGATCAAATCCTGTTTAAGTTGATATGTCCTCTGGAGGAAGGTCTTGGTGTGTTTGAGTACTTTGAAGGCCAGGGTTTTAAGAGCCACCTAAGAGATCAGTTATTGATGGTCTGTAGAGGTAGAGAGACAGCAGTGAGTATAGTGGCATGCAGTGGGAATGTGGCGAGGACAGTGCATTAGGAGGTGTTCTGGGGTGTGTGGTTGTGTAGGGTGCCAAGGAGTGCCATGCGGTGGGAGTGGTGATGAGGACAGTGCATTAGGAGGTGTTCTGGGGTGTGTGGTTGTGTAGGGTGCCAAGGAGTGCCATGCGGTGAGTGGTGATGAGGACAGTGCATTAGGAGATGTTCTGGGGTGTCAGATTGTGTTGGTGCGACTGTGGCCAATTCATAGTGTGGTGACGGCAGTGTCAAGGGCAAGGCTGGGGGAGTAGTGGGTAGGTCCACCAGTGATGTGTGTGTTGTCAAATGCGTCCAAGTGAGGTGTACTGTAGACATGGTAAATATTAACTATATATTCTTAACTATTTCATTGTGTAAATATCGTCATTTAAAAAAAAAACACTTACATGAGACAGCGTGACTACCTTCCACGTAGGTTAGGTTAGGCTACGTCAGGGGAGGTCAGGTGAGGGAAGGTCAGGGCAGGTTACGAAAGGTTCAGTTTGGATTATTTGAAAAACGTAAGGAATGTATTTTGGTATTTTGTAACACACATCAGGTTTCGCAGAAGGACTATATTAATTTCCCTTTTCCTCATCACTTTGAGTTTCCGTTGTAAATTAGTCATCTCATAGATATGCTTTGTTTTTGTGTAGTGAAATCTGTCCTCTAATGCCAGGCTGTCTATGTTGTTAACTGTCCAATTAGGTTGCATGTGGTGTTAGGTGTAATTTAGGAATGCCTTGAACTGTTTTAGTGTTAAGAGACTGTACATGAGCAAGGGGATATTAGGCTCTCTTCTCCCTCCCTCCCTCCCTTGTATTATTGTAACCTGACCTAACCCCCATCATCATAACCTTTTTGTTAGGATGAGTGTGTGCGGCTGTACTGTACACATTAATAATTGTCAATAACTTAGTGTAGACAGTCATGAAAATTATATAAATATATATATATATATATATATATATATATATATATATATATATATATATATATATATATATATATATATATATATATTTAATTTTTTTTTAAATTATATATATATATATATATATATATATATATATATATATATATATATATTTTTTTTTTAAATTATATATATATATATATATATATATTTTTTTTTTTAAATTACATATATATATATATATATATATATATATATATATATATATATATATATATATATATATATATATATATATATATATATATATGTGTGTGTGTGTGTGTGTCAGGAATAGTAAGCTCATTGTTCCTGGTGAATGCCTTACACATGTGTTAGCTAAAAAATGAGCTAAAAGTATACATGAGCTTGGCATGTATGGATTGGAAGGATGATCGCATATGGAGACAAGAAAGATACAGTAAGATTGGTGGAGGAAGGAGGATTATGACCAGCTCAAGACCTGGAACAGAAAAGTACAGATCTTAAGGCCCAGTCACGCCAAGCTTATGACCTGTTTGCGACCACCTGCGACCAAAAATCAAGCTACTAGTCGCCATAATTAAACAGTTTTTAGGTAGGGCGAGTAGTTGTGTGACCGGTGGCCCACTGTTGGCCCACTATTGGGTGTCTGAACAGTGATCAGTGTGGCTGTCACTTTGCATTGGTTGGCAACAACCTACAAGTATTTGGCCACTGGAGGGCCACTAGTCGGCCACCAGCCATGCCACCAAACTCTTGACAACTCCACTAGTTGTCGTGAATGCAACAGCGATTCCCACTGAGATCGGTAGCCGACTGTTCGCACACTACTTGCCTGCCCACCACTCGCCAACCACTCCTAGAGTGGAGGGTGAGTGTTCGGTCACCGGTCACCCAGTACTAATTTTTGATGCTCAAATGGTCACCAACCACATGCGTCTGATCGGCGGCCACCTGTGTGAATGCCCACCGTTCTAAAGGTTAATGATGGCCGACCAGTCGGTCACCAATTGGCTACTGATAGTTGACTAATCGCTGTCTGGTGGTCGACCTCCGGAAGAATTGCTGACCAAATTGGTCTCTGGTGACCATCTACAACCTTATTTGCGATTACCAATTACTTCCAAAGACCACATGTGACTTCTCCGCAACCCCCTGGTGGCAGGTGGTCACAAACAGGTCTTAAGCTTAGTGTGACTGATGTTTAAAAGGTCAGAAAAAGAACCAATGACTGTGCAGTGCAAGGTGTGAATAGATAAGGGAAAGTATGGATGTTGTAGTTTTGTAGAATAGTTTGCCATTATTACTGGAGTATGGCTTCTCTAAGAAAAGGAACAATTAATAAGAGATAATTGAAGTATGTTTGAAACTAACGGAAATTAAATAGATTGCTGATCATTCATTGGTGACTTTAATTGTAGAAAGGAAAACTAGGAGGACGTGGCAGGAAAACACATGGAGTCCAGATGTACAAGTAGATATACTTTTCGATGTATAACTTGTCAAGATAACAGATCAGTGGAAACACAAAACTACTGGGCAAGATGAACCATCTCTTCATAGAGTGTACCAAATATTCACTAGTGTAATTGTAAGGCCTTGTATTTTGAAACTGAGAAATTTATCTAAAGAAATGAATAGTCATGAGAGTGCTGCAGGCAGGGAATCCTTGTCAGTACTCTCAACGTACTGCCGCCTTACTATTCAGAGCATAGTGATCACCAAGGTCCAAGTGGAGTCTGGTTGACGCAGACTGTCCTGTCACTATGCGGCTTTTCCTCCTCCTCCCATGCACTGGCTGAGTCCTGTCCACACACTCCACACACATCTTTATTACTCCGCCTTGTTCATTTACCAACATTCATCTGTGCTTTTAGCAAGATAACGAGTGAGTGAGTTGACACGAATAAAGTAAGGTAAAGTTGGGGCACACGCTATAGTTGCATATAGCTGTGAGTGCTCATCTCCCGTCACATTGGCCTTTAAGCCTGTGGTGGAAATTAATCTGTTACCCCGGGACACACGGCCACTGTGACCTCCGACTTTCCACAGTTTACCTTCCCCAGGTTACCCTAGGTACCCATTTATCTACCAACCTGTTTGGGAGGATGAACAGCTGGGTGAGCTGTGCCTTTGTCTGGGATCAAACTCGGACCAGAGGATTTGTAGTCAGATGTGCTAACCACTGCACCACTGTGACAAAAATAAATAAAGTAAGTACCAGACATTGAAATTCATATGGCACTATATTAAGCTAGGAGACAAACAGCAGAGCAAAGAGATAATGACAAGGCAAAGTATAGGGAAGGAAAGAACGGTTAATTATAGTGAAATGGTTAGATCAAATGGAGGATGTAGGTTTGTCAAAGAATGGCAAAATCAGAGCAATAGTGGGATTTAGAGCCATCAGTTAAAACAGGAATGCAATTGGAGTACAGAAATGTTTGAGAAATTGGTCCGCTTCTCATAACTCCCATGAGGAGTAAGGGCAAGGAAAGAGAGAGGGTATATTGTGCCCATGGCACCCTCAGGACACTCATGACTGACTTGTAGTTAACCTCTCATCCTCTTAGTACGGTTCTCACACTTAAGGAAAAGAAAGGGATAGTGGGAGGCAAGAAAGAAAAGACAGATAAAACAAGGAGAAATAAAGCTAGAAAAAAAAAGTTCAAGCAAAAATTGGGATCAGAGACTGGAGTTGAAGGCATAGCAGCATGGGGCCACAATCTGTTGTCCCGCAGCCCCTGCACAACGGCAAAGAGCTTTGAAACTGAAGGTCGGCAAGATAATGAAAATTAGTTTTAATTTGGATTTTTATTTTCTACAAATATGTGCAAACACATTGAGTTATGTACATAAAGATCCTTCTCAAAACATTTGAATGACACGTAAATTTACAAATTCTTGAAAATATCTGTAGGAACATTAGCATATATGTATATATCTATGTTATGGGTGTGACACTATGGCTTGAGTCACAGGAATCCTAGCCATTTATTCATTACTATTAGAACCCACTTCAACCCATTATTTTTGATAAATTTAATCACACAATATAAACAATTGAAACATGATACATCACCAGGTAATTAAGTTGTGTTTCAGAAGTGTTTGGAGACTTTACTTTGATGACCAAGTGAATTGCTGCCTAAATTGTGGAATATGGAAATGAATTTTTTCCAAGTTGCAATAGTGTTCTACATTTGTATCGGATATTTAAATGTCTATAATACTAAAACATACATGTTTGCACAGTCCTACAATATTGGCACATTATCTTGTAAAAATTATTTCTCTATTATATATTACAATATTTACAAATCAACACTCCTCTGGAAGACAGGCGGGCCTTTTAAAAACTTTACACAAAACAAATACTAGCGCACTAATGAATTCTCACCAGTATGGAGTGCTTCAAGTGTGAAAAAATAAAGGGATCTCAAAGGAATATCCTACACATTTCACCCTAAGGAAGAATTTCAAGGTCAGATACAACAAAACGTCTTTCTTTAATGAATCGTAAATGTAAACTTGTGTTCGGATTACAAAATACAGATACTAAATCCTCCGTGGTTAGGGTAACACAGTTTGATTTCCGAAGAGGTCCTAACTTTCCTTATTTTCCTTTTTTCCTGAAGGGTTATTGCTGCCAAGTGGAGTGTGCGAGGCAGCTACTGGCGAGTGTGTGATGTGGTGTTTCATCCCTGCTGCTCAGACTCACCAGGTATGAAACGACATGTACAAAAATTATATAATACTTAAAAAATCATTAACCTACTAGTTCTACTCTTCAAACTATAATATACAAACAGTTTTGATTAAGCAATGGCAAATTTATAAAATCACCTTGCATAAAGACCAACTTATTGGCATTAGCTTTTAGACAAGATTTGGAGAGATACTGGTTGTGCTGCATTGAAAGAATCATTACATATAATTTTCTGTCAAACCAACATTCTGACATAAGTTTATAGTAATAATTGGTCACATAGAAATCAAATGAAACAATTACAACCAAACACTTTTAAGAATAGTGATAAATTGCTTGCAATACATAATTTCCACTCCTATCAGGGATACTTTTTTCAACATTTGATTTGCTACTATTGTGTACATATTAAGTAAATCTCCAATATATATTTTTTAACTTGCTTATCTCTCACCGCACATTATTATTATTAAACCTTATGATTTCTTGTCCTCTCCTTAATCTTGAATGTAGCCTTTCAGCAGCATGTTAGTAAGTTACATGGATTGGCTTCCCACATAGTTCGTGACACACCACTATACATAACCTTATATTTAACTAACTAATAAAGAGGTTTGGATGGAATAATGTGACTGCCTCAGCTCAGTAATGGAACAGACTCAACACACCTTTTCATTATTAACTGGTCTTGATTCTGTACAGCTCTTCTTAAAACATATATAGTGATTATCTACAGTAACAAAAATATATCTTTGATAATAATTGGCTTATTCTTTAAGGACATTATTTGCAGCGTTTAGTTCAAAGTTATACCCTTTAATTACTTTAAATTTATTAATAATATTAATAGTATATATAACCATGCAATTTCTCCCCATAAAAAAATTTTGTAACTAAAGAAATGTATTCTAGCATTTTGTAATATAAATATGGTACATCCTGATTCAGATTAATCTTAACAATAATGTGCATCAATTTAAATATTAACCTTCACTTGACCAAATATAGATATATTGAAACATGAGCTTTAGGAAAAGCTTCTGCGAAAAATATATTCACACTTAATATTAGAATTTTTTTTTTAACTCGTTCTAAAAATATTGGATATGAATTAAATTGCTGCTGTAGTACCTGCAACATTAATTAATATTGAGGTGAAATCAGCCTAAATTTGTTTAATTGTATACATAATTATGTATGATGGGCAGATAAAACTTGAGGGATAATTTTGGTAGATAGAAAGGCAATAACAGAAATCAGTATCTCTAAGAACTGCTTCATCATTAAACTTCACTGAAATAATTGGTCATGTTCTGCCATACTGTTGTTATAGGCAATTATATAAAGTATGATGTTGAAGGCTTTGTTATAGTGGTAGTACTAACAATAGTAATAACACATTCTGCAGACAGGTAGTCATACTGAACAATAGAGAGACAAGGTAGTAATATGTTGTAGTTTAGGCCCGAGTTTCATTTACGACTGTTGACAACAAGACGGTCTGTTAAGCCAATAGTAGATGTAATTTGAGACGACTAAAGTCTTTAACTGTAATTTAAGTACATAATACCGTATACTGCAGTTTATCGTGTAATGATTCTAATGATAAGAACTATTCAGATCGATAAAAACTGCACACAGAACCCAAAGAACATTGTGAAGAATTGCAAGCAGTTTGTGAAGTGTTAAAACTTATAAAAACTGAGCCCTTCCCATGCCTTTCCTCATAACACTACACATTCACGCCAATAGTTTACACTATGTAAGAATTACTTTTTTCAGTATGTACACATGGATAACTTAAAATGTTCAACGCTTTGTATCTGCTTTTGTGCAGATCCTTGCCGGGACTCACTCGTGAGGCCCATCTGTAATGCGGAGTGTAACGCGTAGACACACATTACATACATTAAACCTAGTATATCACACCACCCGTGAAGCCTTACACTCCATCCCTTCCTCGTGGCTCCTCACACTACCTCACATTTACCAGTCAAAACACAACCTTGGATTGAACTTTAATATCATACCCGCACTCAACCATTAATGTTACTTTTACTAGTTTTGTTTTTTCTTCATGTATGGTATTGACTGTAGAACATCAAAATAATGACACTAATCTTGTCAGCTTCATCAACCTGTATTGAAAGTGTAATGAAGTAATAGCTCAACATTTACATTCAAAGTACATTTAACACAATGCAAAACAGGATAATCAGATGATTTTTAAGGCTGTTGTCTTGCAATGACTATGTAGTTCTTGCTGTTTAATGTCTATGACGGAATAAAAACACTTAATAATGGAATTTAAAACTTTGTTCTTTCTCATTTCAGCTACAACCACTAACATCCATCTCTTTCCTTTCACCGCATCTCATCACAGAACCGTATGAGAGAAGAGTCACCATGTGTCACTAAGTTTAGGTCCCGATTCTCCACCTGAATGGAGTCGATGCATCCCCGGAAGCCCTGGTAGTAGGCTGAAGGCAGACCACGCGGCATCTTGGGAGAACCACCTGAAACCACAACAAATAAAGGGGTGAGGAATCTGCTAAATGGTATGTGGTTATTTATATATTTACCATTCAACATATTTACAGGAGGAATAGTGTTTTGGATAGAATATAAATTGAGGTATGAAAGAGATTTAAGAAAAGAAGTAAGATGAATGTGATTGACATTTATATCAAAGTGGGTAATGAAAGATGAACAGAGATTAGAGGATTTACTAGCATATATAGAGAAGAGGATTGCAAGATGAGTAACAGGGATTAATTGATTATATAACTGGATAGAAGGAAGATTGGAATCAAATTGGATGGAAGCAAGAGTTGTGAAAGGTAGGTTAGAGGGATTAGGCATTAGAGGAAGGATTAACAGATGGAAATGTTGGATGTCCCTCACAGGATGTTAACGAACCACAGGACTCACCATTCTCTCTCTCTCTCTCTCTCTCTCTCTCTCTCTCTCTCTCTCTCTCTCTCTCTCTCTCTCTCTCTCTCTCTCTCTCTCTCTCTCTCTCTCTCTCTCTCTCTCTCTCTCTCTCTCTCTCTCTCTCTCTCTCTCTCTCTCTCTCTCTCTCTCTCTCTCTCTCTCTCTCTCTCTCTCTCTCTCTCTCTCTCTCTCTCTCTCTCTCTCTCTCTCTCTCTCTCTCTCTCTCTCTCTCTCTCTCTCTCTCTCTCTCTCTCTCTCTCTCTCTCTCTCTCTCTCTCTCTCTCTCTCTCTCTCTCTCTCTCTCTCTCTCTCTCTCTCTCTCTCTCTCTCTCTCTCTCTCTCAGGCATGTTTCAGAATCTTTCTTTCTCACCAATCCACAGTTTGCCATTGGTGTTGAGGGTAGTAGAGCCGCGGTCAGCCAAGCCCTTGACTGGACGTTCGTTGTCGACTCTGAGGACTCCGAGGCGCTTCCGTCGATGCACCACCAGCACGTGCCACTGACCATCATCCACACGCACCTGCAAGCAAGCACAGGGTAACAAGGGAGAAGTCTAAGGATGTGATGCTTGGAGGATATAAAACCTTGAACTATGTGGTAGATAAGCAGCACAGAGAGGAAGTACTGTACCATTTTGAACCTATTAAAGAGTGCTGAGGTTATACAAAAGTGAGATCCAATACTTTACCTTTGATCTGATAGTGAGGATAGCTTGCTGTGTGCCTAAGTTGAAGGATAACTCCACGTAGCCTCCATTTAGGGTGAGGGCGAAGTAGTCCCTTGACACACTGGATCCCTTGTTGAGCCACACCAGGACACCGTCAGGAGTTGTGGCTCGGAAGCGAATCTCAAAGTGGTTGGTGGTTTGACCTCGCCTGCTGCTGGCACCAAGTATGGGGTCAGATTCAAATGTGGGGATAAATTCTATTCAGTGTTAAAACATTGTTTGAATCTGCAAAATGGTTACTGGAAATTTATATATGTTATGTATAGATTATGTACATTCATTATAAATCTAATATTTAATGCACTGTATCCATACACTTTGAACAATAAATAATTGAATAAAATACTACTTTTAATGTTAAATACTGTATTGACTTGAACAAACAAATATTCAAAATCATTATCCATACCCAGTAATTAGATATAATAGGAATACTGCAAACAAACAAAAATTAATTGTAGCAGGTTAAAGAAGCATCCTTTTCATGCAGTTAATAGTTAGTGCAAGCATCTCACCCTCCCATTCCTTGCTCCTCTTCATTCCCTTCTGATGGTGACGACTCATGTTCTATTTTGTTGAAGGTCAGAGGAACATCACTTTCTAGATCCTCTTCATACTCTTCCTCTTCTGTGAATGCTTCGTTATCTTCATCATTATATAAAGATAACAAGCCTGATCCGTCCTCTCTCTCTTCATCCTCAGTCAAAGAAACCATATTCTCTTCCTCCTTCTTTACAAATGCCTCTAAACCTTTAATTTCATCTCTGAGGGCATTTTCTTGCTCTTCCTCCTCTTCATTTTCCTCTTCTTCCCCCTCCTCCTCCTCCTCCTCCTCCTCCTCCCCCTCCCCCTCCCCCTCCTCTTCTTCCTCCTCTTCTTCAAGGAATGCAATATCATCTTCAAGGTCATAGTCCGTTGGGTAGCTGAGATCTATATTGGTCCAAGGTTCAGGAAAGTCAAGGCTCTCATAGTCATCAAGTGTGAGGTTGTACTGAGTCAGGTTACTACAAGGCCCACCACCAAGGATGCAGGCAGGGTAGAGGAAGGGTGAGGTTAGTTAAGCGTAGTTAGTGGTTAGTAGTACGAGAGAATATGTTATAATACTAGTTAGTGTAATTAATACTCATGCTTACTAGTATGTTTTTGTTTAAGCCTGAGAAACCTAGTCTAGTTCCATGGTTTTCTACTAGATATTTCTACGTATGGTCTTTTTATTCATGGGAAAGGTAAGCTTTTTTTATGGAAATTGGAATGAAAAACCTACCTCACTGGTGTAAAACAGGATACATACATTTATACAATGGGATCTCTTTCAAAATATTACTTTTTGTACATTAGTATAACAACAAATTAATCCCTAAGCAATTAATGGGTCTGTTGACGAGAATCACTGTCGCAATATAGGTGTCAACCCTTGCTTCCTTGAGCTGTACACTACAGTATTGTTATCTGTTAGATAACATAGCGCCATATGAACTCATGTGTGTGGTGCTGGCTCCTCCCTTTGCATTAACTAACTAACTACCCGTCATTTTAGAGTTACGCCCATATTTGTTATGGGATTGGGTTTAATCTGATCATCAAATGCTTAATAAATGTATACAGAAGTAACATCTTTCAAAATAAGACTTCCATGAATGAGTGAACTAACACCAACGAGTGCTGCTGTAAAGGTTGTTTGATGGTTGTTTTTTTCAAAGATCATGATAAACTATTTTTGATGAAGGGGGTAAACAATTTACAAGTGTATAATTCTAGATGGTTATACTTCACTACATACACAAAAAGTAACTGTAGCATTAGATAAAGCAACCATGTTAGTAGCTTGGATTAATTTTGATAAGTAGCATTATTCACAACTGATATGCAAAGTGTTAGTTTAGAATGACAATATACTAGTGTTAATTAAGCTTTCATTGTTTCGTAACTTCAATACTTACATTCTATATACCATGTTGGGGAATTTGAGGAATGTCTGGCCATCAAACTTAACAGGTTTCATCATCTGCTCCTCATCAATAACTGGGGAGAAATAGTTTAAATTAATGTTTTGCTTGACTTTACTGTGAGTCAAAAGATAGCATGGACTGAGGATCTTCATCATTATCATCACCATCATCCTTAAGTCACTGGGCTGAGTTGAAAAGGTCCATTGAAAGGTAATGTGACAAGGAGGAGAGTCTTGCAGAGTGAACAGAGTCTTGTGAGTGTATGTACAGTTGATGTGTAAGTGGTACCAAGGGAGGGTAAGAGGAATGATGCATGAGTCAGCCTTTAGCACCTGATAGTCGCTTTTACAAATTACATTAGGTATTGAACATTAATTATATACTTAATACTAATACTCATATATGCATTAAACATCTTTTAGCTTATAATCAATATTCCTATTCCCAGGGAGGCTTCAGAGACTCTCCCAATGCTTTATCAGAGTTAATATAATAATGCAATACTCACGTTTTTCACAGAACTTGCCGGTGTATGAAGCAAGGCATTTACACAAGAATCTGTTGCGGAAGGGATGACAAACTCCACCATTTTCACATGGATTCATCTGACAAGGTGGTCCACGATACCTGGGAGGGAATTGTAAGTGTAATTCATATCATATGTAGCATACAAGACATAGTCTTTACTTTCCATAGTGATGATGATGCAGAAAACATTGCAAATATAATAATGGCTATAAAAAAAGTCCATTTTTGTATTCCAAAACTTTTTAATTTTGACTTTCAGTATTTTGTTTGTCATATAACTTAATCTAAAATTTCTATACGTACAGAATGTCGTTCATTCTTTTCCACTCACCTCCGAACACCTCTTCCTCCCGTCGCTCTCTCGTCAAGGTTGTCATAAACTTCGGAGTTGACAAGCAGTCGCTGGATGGCTCCATTGAGACCCATAGTCACTCCAGAATCAGGATGTGCAGTTGTAAAATTTCTGTTGGAGATATTTATCTGATTAGTTGTGGCTTATCAAGAAAAATAAATGTTCAAAAAGTTCAATTACACTTTTACTATCAAACAAGTAAAGATCATTAAACACTGGATTAATCACTTACTCGAGCCCTCCAAGGAAGAGTGGCTGGTTGAGGTTGAGCTCCTTAAGGCGCGGTCCACTCTTCCCCATCACGCGATGACCACGATTCACCCTCAGGATGCCTCGCCTCTTTTTCCTGCGCACTCTCACCACATGCCAGGTGTTGAGGGGGATGCGAGTGGGACTCCTACAAGCGAGGGAATAAAGGAAGGATACAATTACAGTAAATGGCTCACTCTTACACTACTCTGGTCCTTCAGGTTTGTGATACATGATAGGCAGCATTACATGTTTGAAGTAATACATGTTTTTTACTTCATAACTTGACTCATCCGTTATTTCACTATCTTTCATAAACATACTAGGTTTGACTTTTGATATGTGTACAAGCAGTATTGAAATATTGCAGTATTGTGTGTTTATGGTTGAGTAGTTACACACTTGACTGACAGGATATGAATAGGGTGTAAAATATTTTTGATTTAGGGGAAGGACCTTGCATACTCCTGCACTGGAGCTGCAATTCCTTAGCACAGACAAGACGACATTTATGGGCATCAAGCTCTTTACTGGTCAATGTGAAGAAGCATCAAAACAATAGGATAACAAACAATATCTAAATGCAAACACAAACATGTGAAAAAAGAGGGAAATAAAGAATGGAATATAAATAGCTAAATAAGATAATTCTAAACAAATATTCTTGAAGGGATGAGCATTCACCTGGTGTGTGGTGTACAAGGAGCGGTGGGGTGACAAAACGTGTGTAAAGGCACAAGAAAACCAGGTACACTAAATGCATTCACATTTTTGAGGGTAAAGTTATTTGTCCTCTTGGCAAATACTGAAGTGAAAGTCAAAGTTAAGTAAGATGTTCGTGGTTTCCTGTTATTGTAGTGCATTTGGGAGTTGGAACCTGTGGTGACTGAGGACTGGTGTGCACTTAGGGGAGACAGAATGAGACTGTGCTGATCAGTTATGGACTTATTACTGTACTGAAGAAAGTAACAAACAACAACTACGTAGTATCACATTCTATAAGTATAATAAATAGTGAAGTTATCTTTGCTTTGCTTAATAGGACTTAGCATTTTGGAATGTAAATTATTTTGAGTATTGAGAAAATCATTTAAACATTCATTACGGTTAATATGGAGTTAAATTCTTTCAAAAGTAGGTGATCAGGTCAACATTCTTTATCTGCCTAACATCCTTTAGACCCCAGCCACCAAGAGTCCACAGTGGAGCGTGAAAGTGGATCAAAATAATAATACTGGTAAGTAATAAATGAAATTGTGCCAGAGTAAGTTCAGGAACAAAGTGTACTTGTTCATGTTGCTCACTCTGACCTGCAGTTTACCACCTACACCAGTGGATCCACTACTTACTTCAGCCTGAATCTGAAACAACACATCATAATTGGTGATTCTATTGTGACAAGCTGATCTAATTGTGTCACATTTACTAAAAAAACCTCAGCAACAACTGACAAAGCATGGAAGTGGTAAACACAAGACACTCCTGAAGGGTGCAGTGTTTCTAAGCTTACAGTACTGTGATGATAGTATTTACAGTGATTTAACGGTGTTTAATGGGATTCAACGTTTCTTTTTTTACATTGACTTTTACAATCTTTTCACGATCAATCAGCCTTTTGGGATTAATGTCATATTGATGGAAAACTGAACACTCAGTACTTCCTAAAGAGCATCATGTTGGTTCTCCAGCATCAAGCTCTTAACAAACCCTGCTCCCTATAGTAATGCACAAGAGCACTCTTGACTAAAACAAAGATTAAATGCAACATATCTAAAAATTGCATAAAAATACCATTTAAACATTATTAGAGAGCACAAAGACAAAAGAAAATTCAAATACACTGCCACTCACACAAGAGTTGCAAGGCCGGAGCCCAGATTGTAGGAGAACTCAACGTGTCCATTGCGGAGGTTGAGGGCGATGAAGTCTCCTGAGCCTCCCATCTGTCCATTGTAGAGGAGGACACCGTCAGGAGAGCGTGTGAGGAACCACAACTCCAACACGAGGGAGTGACCAACATTCTCCAGCGTGGGCAGCTCAAGGTAGGCGTCACCATCAAAGTCTGGGATCACCACTTCACGCAACGTTCTGTCCACTGTCCAGGCAAGATAGATTAGAATTAAAGTACAGAAAGGTAAACCATAAAATGATACTAGAAAGCAAAGTTCCAGCTGTCATGAACAGCTCTGACAGTTATAATTTCAATATGAATGGTACAGATATTAATATACATGTACACATGAACATGATATTTGAGAGAACACAAGAAAAAATAGCAAAAAAGGAATTTACTTGAATGATACAAAAAAGTAGTTTTCTCCAAAGAAGTATATTATTACAACTAGGTAAATAAATAAATACACACACACACACACACACACACACACACTACTATCATGAAGGGGACTCACTTTGGTCACAGAGAGTACCCATCCTGCCTGGGGGACACTTGCACAGGAATCCCTCGGTGGGCAGTGTGACACAAGTAGCTCCTGCCAGGCAAGGCTGACTCTCACACGGGTCAAGTCTCACCTCACACCGATCACCTGAACACAAACAGATAGAATGGATGTATTGTATAGATATTACACAAGCATAGAGGAGTAGACAGTCAATACTTCTACAATACCTGACAACAGCTGTAGAATCTCATAGCTTCAACATAACCTCACATTAAAGGTTCATCAACACTGACCTGTAAATCCTTGTATGCAGAGACATTTGAAGTGACCATCATCTGTAGGTCTACAGGAGCCTTGGTTGAGGCATGGCAGTGATGCACAAGGTGAGGCAGTACACTCACCCACGTGCTCAGCCCTTACCACGTGGGGTGACCCGGGCCACACCAAATCCAAAGGCCGACCATTAATTCTGACTGAGCGCAGGCAACCCACAAGTCCTTCAGCTGTTCCTGCGTTCTCCCACACTCTGATAAAGTACATGTGGATTACAAATGAATAATAGAAACTTGTTTTTTTTCTCCACAAATGTGAGGAAAGATCCAAGCAAGAGGAGAAGAAATGTAATAAAAACTAATAAAGAAAAATTTAATAAAAGCTAATAAAGAAAAATATTCAGAAAGGTTCCCTCAATTTAACACCTTTAGTGAAATATTTACAGAACAAAGTCAATTTAACACGAATACTAACACTACGAGAGAGTGCTTTAATCTAACTTTCAATCAAATTATAGTTTCGTTACCTTCTTTCACTTGTGGGGACATAACCGATGTAGGTTGATCCCCTTAGATCCAGACTCTTGAGGTTACCTGGAGCTTTGCCCATCGAGTCTTCAGTGTCGTCCAGCTGCAGGATGCCATCACGCTGGTACCTCTTGGCAACCACCTGCAACATGGACAAGAGTCATTGGCTTGTAACACACTTCATTGATTTTATTCATTTATTTCAACATTTTCATGGTCGAAAAAAGAATAAAAATTGTATAGAGGATTATGGTAATTTCCTTCTGGTTTCCCTATAAAAGTTAATGCAGTTTCAGATTTCATAGCCTTGAGATTAGGACAAAAAACGAGGAATCACTCACTCTGTGGAAGCGCTTCATCTGGATTCGTTCGTGGCTGCGGATGAGAGCCGGTCCTGAGCCCAGGTTGTACCGAAACTCAACAAAACCATCAACAAGTGCCAGAGAAAGGAAATCCCCTGAACCATCCCTCTGCTGCTGACTGTACAGCAAGATTCCACTGTCTGTGAAGGTTCGAAACTCTAGCTCAACCTGAACCTTGTTATAGGCTTTGATCTTCTTCACTTCCAGGTATGAGGAGCCACTGAAGGATGGAGTCTCATATGGTGGAGGCAATTCAGTTTCACACTGAGGTCCTGTGGCCCTTAATGGACAGTCACAGTTAAAGCTTCCATCTGGCAGATCTCGGCAGACTCCCCCTCTCTGGCAGGGACGTTGGCTGCACGCCCCAACCGCCTCTTCCCTTCCTGGAGTGTTGACTGTGGGACAAGTCAGGGAAAGAACACAAGTCAATCCCTAGTGCATAGTACATATACATATCAAAATATTAACATCTTCCTGGCTTTACAGAAACACTACATGGAACATGAGCGTATTTTGGCTACAAATTTAAACATGAGTCTCACTGCAGAAAGAAGTACAGGTGTTACACTACACGGACAGTGCAGGTGCAGGTGAGCCATGCAGTGCAGCTTACCTGGTGGGTGCAGAAGCACTTACCTACGCAGGTCTGACGGTCAGCACTCTGAGTGTAACCCAATCGGCAGGTGCAGATGGAAGACTTGCAGTGGGAGTAGGAAACAGAGCAGTCCTTGTCTCGGTAACAGATGGAGCCCAGCAGACCAAAAGCAGCGATGGTGACGGGGGTGGGTGGCACCCCAAAGATGCTGTTTGAGAGGCTGTAGGTGCTGGACCCACTGCCCACCCCCACCACATACTCTGGGTGCAGCAGGTGGCGGGTGGCCTTCGCTGTCTCAGCCCGGTGAGGCTCAGTGGACAAGGGGGCGGTGGAGCGGCGCAGGGGGGACTCGGTCACTCCATCAGACTGGTTGCCTACGTCGGGTTGTCAGCACTTAAGAGTGGCACCAAGAGCATGTCGGCCCACACCACAAGGGTCATATACTACTACTTCCTATTCTTCACAACAGTAAGATCTATCCCTTAAAGGGGAAAATCATCTTGGAAATTTTGCCATTTTTGATAAAATGAATTGAAGGGTTCAAATTTTTCCTAATTCTAATGTATAACAATATTGTGGAAATCCCTTTCTGAAGATGACCCAAAGTGACCTTAACAATGGCACTGGTTCCAAGGTGATCCTCTCCAGGTGAGGGATGGCCCATGGTCAGTGCTGGATCACAAGTGGGACTCACAACACTTGGGCATAACAAGAGTGCAACACAGGTTACCACAAAGAAATATCTGACCAGTGTCACCACTGCCACATCTGGGAACACTCCATCACCTACTAATTTGGTCAAAGATGTGCAGCAAAGGTATACATAAGCTTATAAGAGTGAGTAGTGAGAGAAAACGCTTCACAAATGACAGCGATGGACTGGTTTGTGTCTTTGTGAAGGAAAGTTATAGTTACATTTGTCTAGATGAAGGAGAAATGTCTCTTGTTTAACAGTACATGTATAAAGAGCATCAATGTTGTATGATAATGAATGGTAAATATGTTTTCAATTCATGAGGAATAATTGATTTCATTCCAAGATAGTAATGCTGACTGATGCAATGTATTTAGCGTGCTGCAAAATTTGACTATGGTAACAGTCAGTGAAAAATACTGATCATTCAACTTGAAGACAAATGCCAGTCATCCACATCTCTATTTTGTACTTGAAGTTTGGTATTATAACATTACCTAAGAGATAATATGCCAAATAAGTAGCAAATATCTTTGCATGATAAAGAAATATTAACTCGATTAAGAAAATGTGTAACTCTGGCATTCCTGATGGATCAGTGGAGACAACAGATGTAGGACGTGGCCTTCAGGGAACACAGGACTCCCTGAGAACCACGACCTCATCGCCATTTCAATATATTGATAAAAAGTGCATGGAATAGGACAGAGCGAGGCTAAGAGGGCGTGGTGCAGGTGTTTGCGGCACGACATAGACACAGGCGTGCTCCCCTCCTTCCCTCTCTTCCTTATATCACCTTCCCTTTATTCAAATTCTCCTCCTAACCCAGTAAATCACGCTCCTCTCCATTCCTCTGGAGCAACCTCTTCTTACATGTATAATGTTACACTCCTTTCATTTACACTACCTTCGAAAAATATTTTTTTTGATGAGTATACAAGGAAAACTAAACTCAAATTAAGTTACTGCATCTATCTTCTAAGGCGAGGTGTCCAGCAAGTAAGGAGAGGAGCATGTACATGTTGACCATTGAGAACCACCTTACCTGGGAGTAGGCAAGGACCCAGAGCATCCACCACCACATCCTTCTGGTAGTGGCAAGCAAAAAGCCGCAGGTGACACTCGCTTGCATAGGTCTCCCCATCAGTGCCACACACGGGAGGGGCTGATGAGGAGTCCTCGGGGCAGTGAGCTTCACACTGAGGAAGGGGATGAGGTTTTGTCGTTTATATTATCATTGCAAGTGTGTACTGAAACATTGATTTGTAGATGTATTTACTTATTGTACTAATTCATGATTTTCTTACGCACAGTGTGGTGGGTTGATTACTTGTTTGTTATAGCTTTTTGAACTATTACTCTATGTCACCCTAATGTTTTTAGAATGAAAGGAACAAATATTACGGTCGATAGCGGATAAATAAATGAATGTTATCAATGAGCCTTGAAGGGCGTCCACTCACCTTGCACTCGGCGTGGGTTTGATGTTCGAGACAGCGAGCTCCAAAGTAACACTCCAGCTCGGAGCAGGTGCGGGCGGGAAGAATGTTGGCACTCTGGGCCCGGCATCCCTTGGGGCCCAACACAAGGCCTTCAGGACATATATTGCACTTCTTGCCCCTAATGCCAGGTTTGCACACACACTGCCCTGTCATCTGCTCACAGTCATCTCGCACCGACCCAAACAGGGAACAACCGCACGCTGCCAAGGAAAACCAACCACTTGTTATATGATCATTGTAAGTCAGTCACAATATAAACATCAACTATACTGGTGTGCTTAGCAATAACACAGCTGATCAACTAACTCTTTGTCTAACGATGTGTATGGTGGTTGTTCTTACCTACCCACACCACGCCATCTGCATTTATTGCAATGGACTGTTGTTACGTTAAAAAATTCTAAAGGTAATTTGAATGTTTTCCTTTCCTGCTTGTTGATGTGCCTAATAATAATAAGGTGAACTTACGCAGACAACCTGTGTTGCCGTGTTGTATCATGGGTAATCCCCAGAAGCCAGGCTCGCACCGGTCACACTTGGTGCCGCCCACCCCGGGCTTACAGCGGCACTGGTTGGTCACAGGATCACACACGGCATCGTGAGCACCCAGCTGAATAAAGGGTGAAGATGTTCATCAGTAAAGCAAAATCAAAATAACTAAGTTACGCAAAATATTTTAACTATTTCAAAACATTATTTCATTCGTTAAAAATGTTTGAAGGAAACTTTTCAGTTGATAACAAGAGACAAACACTAGGTGTTAAATAAGGATGTCGGTAAACTCGGCCTGACAATAATCACCTTGTGACATTGGCAGATGGAGGGGCAGCCGGCGAAGTTGGGGCCAAGGGCTTCAGTCTTCCTGTCCGGGCAGCAGGCGTAGGGTCCTTGTCTGCAGGAGGGCGCCACCTCCGTCACGTTTTCCTCTGTAGGGCACAAATTTGGATGTTTACTTCTTCAAATTTCACTTGAAAGTAAAGTGAAGTGGTCTTATGTTACTCTGGCAGGCTGGCATACAGTATTATAAATTTTCAATAAATTTGTAGGTAACTCGACTAAAAACACGTGGCAAAATTTTGAGACTGATTGATGAGAGTTCAGCTGGATTGTTGTCTGAAAAAAAGACCAATTACTGATAGGACGTGCGGGAGATCACATTTCCCACCTTGATGTAACGGGCAGCATTTGGCGAAGGAGAGGGTCCAGTGGCAGTAGGATCCCGGGGTGCAGATCTCAGTGTCAGGTCCTTTCCCGCAGTAAAAGTCACGTCCTGTCGCAGGATTCACAAGAGGCTCATCTCCGTTGCAAGGAATCAACTCAAAATCTGCAACACAGGGACGGTGGTGCTGTGACATAGAAACATACGAAGAAAAAACAAAAAAGGTATTTACAACCCATCAGGTGTCGTAACGTATGCTCTGAAAAGACAATTATTTTTCCTACAATTATTTCAATGATTTGATTAACGCGATGATTCCATAGCGTGATCTGACACAACGCCTTATTAACATTGTAAACATGGAGTAAATATGATTAGTTACGCCTCAAATCAGATCAGAAACGTCAGACTACATAATTATTTTGCCTGACAGGAAGATCTTGAAATGTGTCATCCAATTATACTGTTGACAACTGTAGCTTTATTATATTATAAATAACACACACACACACACACACACACACACACACACACACACACACACACACACACACACACAGACACAGACACAGACACAGACACAGACACACACACACACACACACACACACACACACACACACACACACACACACACACACACACACACACACACACACACACACACACATATACACACACACACACACACACACACACACACACACACACACACACACACACACACACACACACACACTGAAAACAACGTTCACCGACTCCAACTGAAAGAGTGAGGAAGAGGGAAGATTATCAAGACGAGATGTATGTAGTATATTTATGTAGGTACGTGACTTATATATATATATATATATATATATATATATATATATATATATATATATATATATATATATATATATATATATATATATATATATAATCTTTTTTATTTTTTTAGAGCAGAGCGTGTCATGTTTTAAGAAGTATACATGCAGCACGAAACACCATGCTGACACAGACACACACACACACACACACACACATAGACACGCACACACACACACACACACACACACACACACACACACACACACACACACACACACACACACACACACGAGTATACAATATAAATAATAATTCAACAAAACATTATATACAACATGAAACACATAATACACTGCTTTCATAATCATCCATCAACTACAGGAAAGGATCGGAAACACTCAGCAACAACAATAATAATTATAATAATAACAATAATAACAATAATAATAATAATAATAATAATAATAATAATGATAATAATAACAATAACAATAATAATAATAATGATAATAATAACAATAACAATAATAATAATAATAGTAACAATAATCGTAATAATAGACAACAATAGACACGAAACAATCAAAAGAAAATACGTTGTTGGATGGAAGGTAGATTCCAGACTGAGGGGGATCGTTGTGGGGTGGAGAGAGGAGAAAGAGGAGGCTTAGCAAATAAATCCAGGTAATAAGGTGGGACTTGAGGGCGGAGTGAGGGGGGATGGCCTTGTTGTGGGTTTGTCCTTCACCAGGTATAAAGTGGAGCCTTGACTACGTGCCGACCCTGCCCTCTACCGGCTCAAAATAGAAACACAACAAGAGCCAGGAGAAGTGGGAGAGACTTTCCAGCGTTATACAATACACTTAGTAAGGCAACAGGAGAGAACTGGGATGAGGCCGAGTTTCAGTAAGTTGAGAGCCTTCTGGATGGATGTTTAAAGGAGGTTTTCATGGTGAGGGTGTGAGGTGGGTGGAGGGAAGGGGAGGTGTATACGTATAGTCTTCTTGTCACAGAACAGATTAATTTTCTCCTGCATTCGATTTCGTCCACCTTGAAGACGTGTGTGTGTGGGGGGGGGAGGAGGTGTGTGTGTGTGTGTGTGTGTGTGTGTGTGTGTGTGTGTGTGTGTGTGTGTGTGTGTGTGTGTGTGTGTGTGTGTGTGTGTGTGAAGGCAGCATAAAAAATAAATCGCAAATGAAGTAACTTAAGCAAAGGCGGAATAACACACTAATATATAAGGCGGTTCAAGTGAAGAATGAGGTAGTGATGCGCAGGTAAGTAAGTGAACAGAAAATAGGTTTAACACCTTCAAAATTAGTGCTATTAGGCTTTCCACACGCAGGTAGTTAAGTGTTTTTTTGTGTAGATATTTATTGTATTGTAGACACTTTGTGGTAAAGCGCGAAAAAGGGAGTGTGTGTATTGTGAAAAAAAACAGGACTTTGGTTGAGAGCTTAACACACACCAATCCCAGAGAGAGCGAGAGAGAGAGCGAGAGAGAGAGAGAGAGAGAGAGAGAGAGAGAGAGAGAGAGAGAGAGAGAGAGAGAGAGAGAGAGAGAGAGAGAGAGAGAGAGAGAGAGAGAGAGCGAGAGCGAGAGCGAGAGAGAGAGAGAGAGAGAGAGAGAGAGAGAGAGAGAGAGAGAGAGAGAGAGAGAGAGAGAGAGAGAGAGAGAGAGAGAGAGAGAGAGCGAGAGCGAGAGCGAGAGCGAGAGCGAGAGAGCGAGAGAGCGAGAGAGCGAGAGAGCGAGAGAGCGAGAGAGCGAGAGCGAGAGCGAGAGAGAGCGAGAGCGAGAGCGAGAGCGAGAGCGAGAGCGAGAGCGAGAGCGAGAGCGAGAGCGAGAGCGAGAGCGAGAGCGAGAGAGAGAGAGCGAGAGCGAGAGCGAGAGAGAGACACACACACACACACACACACACACACACACACACACACACACACACACACACACACACACACACACACACACACACACACGTAATCAAGTACAAATAACCGTCATACAACAGGTCTGATAATAATCTTGAGAGTCAGTGAGTCAGGACACATGCAGGGCAGAGCGCCGACACAAACGCCTCTCGAAGGTACAACATGCACTACCGGGCCAGCGATGCCATGCACGGGAAGCCTTCGCCGGGGCGGGACAGCGGTACAGGGTCATGCATCCGGCAAGTACCTTCACACAGCTCGAGGGGCCGGAGTCTGAGCTCCACCTGCCGCTGGCACCCCTCCCTAACCATGAGGCACTCGTTGGAGTACATTTTGAGGTCGGAGGCGCACACGGGGCTCTGGGGCACGTTGGAGCAGTCCAGTTTGCACGAGCAGCGAGGCAGACCGTCCCTCAGCACTGTACAGGTGGATCCGTACTCGCACGTCATCCCCGAGCACACGTCTCCCTCAGCCCCTTGCTGCCCCACAGAGTGGCCGAGCCCATGGTGCCCCACTATCACCATGGGCGAAGAGTCGTGGGAGCTTACAAGGCTTGGGTCATCCTCTGTGTTGACGTCGACCCCCCAAGGACGAGTGTTAGTTGGCTACACCCATCAGGACAGTACACAAGGACATTTATACAACACGCACATGTATACTAGAACAAAGAGTACACATTAACAACTGTGCATGCCAATGTATGCAGTGTGATGCGGTGAGACAGGGAGCGACGGACACAGCAACACCGGACGGCAGCTACCACAGCACAACACTACACACGGCTCGTCCTGGACACACGCACGAGGAAGGTGTCGTGTTGTGTTAGTGAGCGGGTGTTGTGTGCGCCACTACCTCGAGGCTCAACAGAATTTTGCAAGGAAAACTAAGCTCACAAACATCCAGGTGTGTTTAAAGCAGTGAGTTTTGTGCCCATCTCATATTGTTTTTGGCCAGTTTAAAAACAGCGAATGTTAGGATCGCTTTTTTCTTTTGCTAAATAAGAGAAAAGAAGCAGCTGTGGATGTTGTATTGTTAGTTGGAATTAAGGCTGGACAACGATGCATAACACGCTGCCTTATGTATGATATGGCAATAAATGTTAACCTGTAACCAAATCACACGAGTATAAACATCAAAAAATTAATTACCTGATGTACCTTTTCACTGGACAGGTAAAAAGCAGATACGCAGGTAAAAAAATACGAAAAAATAATAAATTCCTACAAAAAAAAACCTATTCTTTGATATGTACAGAGGCGAACGTTTAAATACTCAACTAATTATACGTTAATGGTGCGTTTTCACATCATAACCTCTGCAAACTCATCACATTCTCTTCGTCAATCCTAATCTCACTTTACACAACAATGAATAATTGAATGAAGATCTCGAGTCTAAAACCTAACATTCCTAACCTTCCCTCTTGGTCGACCCACTCCTTCCCTTTCCTTACAACAGGTATGGTTACTTACTGACTCCTGAAGTGCGTGCCTCTGAACACTCCCCGACGAAGGTGACTCTTAGGCCGCCGTCCACCTCACACGCTGCCTTCTGCATCTCACACTCGTTGGCGTAGGTGAGGCCATTCGAGGCGCAGACAGGCTCCCTTGTGTCCGGACATTGCGTGGGGCATATACACCGCCCAGCCTCACATCGGGCTCCGTATTTACACACCACATGCTTGCACAGATCTGAGGGGAAGAAGAGAACATGGAGATAATGTAATGAGGGACTTCATAAGATTAATTTTCACTTAATTAATGCAAGTATAAATGAGTTCATGAGAGAAAGATAAATAGATAGATGTATAGTCATTGAGCATCACACATTTGCTCACCACAATCACCACTGGACGCCACTGTCACGAACTGCTGCTTCCGACACGAGGCCACCTTCAGGAGACACTCGTTCAGGTAGGTGATGCCGTCTGTCCCACACACCTTGCTCTCCACCTGCAGGATGAAGCACACACATGTACACACAAACACGCCCGTAACAGAAAGAAGAAATGGAATGTAATAATGAGTCGTGACCGTATCAAAGGAAAGGAAAAGAAAGCCTTTGACATAATGAAAAGTTTGTAGAGAATATCGCATCACTGATACAGGTTTAAAAGAGAAGTGCCTTGTGTTCATTATTATTAAAGTAGGTGTTGTAATTAATTATCTACTTATCATGGAATTTATATATCCTTAATCAGGGTACTAAAAAAATAGGTTCTAATTTATATACATTTACATACAACGAGAATTTCAAAAAGTACTTTCACAGTACAACTACATAAGGTGTTTTAAATTTGTATGACAGGAGCATAGCCTGAAGAGGGAAAGGGGGAGGAAAGCAAACATCTACAACCTTACGTTACTAGTGGTCAATATAACACTTCCACATTACCTTATAGTGAGTGGCGTTTGACGATGCATTGTGGTTAGATTAAAGCAGAGAAGTAAGAAAAAATGCCCCAGGAGTAGAATTATTGAACATCTTCCCTCACGCTTGTTAGTTAATCACTGAGCTAATGAGCTATTAGGGAGTTAGGGCAGCGCCAATATAAAAGGAAAACATATCATACCGCAAAAATGAATAACTATATAAATGAATAGATAGATAGAGATTCATGAAGATAAATAAATAAATTGATAATGTATAATATATCGTAGATAAACCAAGACTGAGGCACTATTCTATTTTAAGCATTATGTTAATTTGTGATATGGTAATGAACATCGCCTATTTCTATACAATGCACTTCTCTCTAAGGAATTATAATGTTATGATAATACTAGTGAAATAAAACAGCTTTAGAGATAACATTAAAAGCTATACAGATGAAATAGTAGAGGAACGAAATACCTAAAAAGAACAAAAATATTACTAGTGTCACTGTTCACAAATTCGATAATAAAAACACAACAGGAGAGTTAGGCAGATGTTTCCAAAAAAAAAATATTAGAAAAAAGATAAAGAAAAAGTAGAGGAAACAGACTACAGGAAACAGACTACAGGAGAAAGAAAATACATAAAAAAAACAAACTTAAATCTACACCCAAACACAGCAAGACAAACATTACCAACCATCATATCATTAAACAATTACAATACAATAATCACATCCTCACACCACATACCTTGACACAGCCTTCAGGACACACACACCGTCCTACGCCGCCTTCGTCAGCCTCACACACACCGTAGAAGTCACACTGCTTCTCCTGACACCCATCTGGACGCGAGGGAGAGAGAGGGAAAAAAAGAAAAGGTCGTACAATATAAAGGTGAAGCAAGAAGGTAAAAAAATCAGGGGAAAAAGAATAGAAAAAAATATGAGGAATTTGAGCAACAGAAAATGAGAAATGGAATGGGAGAATACACAAGGATAGATATAGTCGTAGCAAGGAATGGATAGACACAAGGAACATACGAAAGAATGAAGTGAATAGATAGATAATAATATAAAAAATGCATACAAAATTATGGAAATAGGGCAAATATGGAATGCAGGAGAGAGAGAGAGAGAGAGAGAGAGAGAGAGAGAGAGAGAGAGAGAGAGAGAGAGAGAGAGAGAGAGAGAGAGAGAGAGAGAGAGAGAGAGAGAGAGAGAGAGAGAGAGAGAGAGAGAGCGAGAGCGAGAGCGAGAGCGAGAGAGAGAGAGAGAGAGAGAGAGAGAGAGAGAGAGAGAGAGAGAGAGAGAGAGAGAGAGAACTGCACACCATGGCTTGTAGTTCTTAAGACACACACTAGATGACACTGCACGATACTGCCGGCGATAACGAGCAACGAATGGCGCTTAAGCTTGTTAGTTGTGTGGTTAACGAGCGAGTAAGTAGTTGTCAAGGTGAGGCGATAAGGGTCGGACGAAACCACCGTAATTACGTGACAGACGAAAGTAGAAAGATTAGGAAGTAGTTGAAGAGGAGGAGGAGGAGGAGGAGGAGGAGGAGGAGGAACACATAGGAACACATAGGAAGAACAAACAGCAACAGGCCTACTGGCCCTTACGAGGCTGTTTGTGATAAACTAGACTACACTATCAAATCTGGGATGAAGGATACAGGATAGTAAGGGTGAGGGATTCTCCCACCAGCCACGACTGGCAGGAGAGGAAGGCCAACCATGCAATATAAGTAAAAATAAATAAATAAATGCGTGGAATTAGATTAGTCTATCCTATTACTACTGTCACTAACACTACTACCTGGCAAGCGATGTCAGGCCCCTAGCGACGTCCTTCCGAATCGAGATTTTGTAATTACTGTACATTAGAAGGAACTTGCTCAAAGTTTACTATGTTGACGAATAATGTTTTAGTTGCGGATTGGCTTCTAAGTATTTGTCCAGTCTATTTTTGAATGTATTAATTGTTTTACTGTCGACGACATTGGCGGGCAGGGAGTTCCAAACGTTAACGATCCGATTGAAAAAGAAATGTTTGGCTTCGTTTGATGTGAATCTTTTACCAGTAATCTTAAAAGTATGACGTCTTCTTGTTATATTTGATCGATCAAAAGTAATGTAATCTTCTGCATTGATATTATCAAATCCTTTAATTATCTTGAACATTTCAATTAAATCTCCTCTCATCCTTCGTTTTTCGAGGCTGAATAAGTTTAATTCTTTAAGTCTTTCTTCATAAGGTTTATTTTTCAGCCTTGGAATCATTTTCGTTATTCTACGCTGGACTCTTTCCAGTTTGTCAATGTCCTTTCTGTAATATGGGGACCAGAACTGTACGCAATATTCAAGATGAGGTCGTACTAGTGAATTATGCAGTTTTAATATGACTTTTTCTGATTTATTTTCGAAAGTACGCCCAATAAAGCCGACCAATCTGTTAGCGGTTTTAACTACCTCTGAGCAATGCTGACTGGGTTTTAAATCGCTTGATATTGTGATTCCTAGATCTTTTTCCTTGTTCACTGCAGAAAGTAGTTTTCCATTCATTTGGTACTGAACGTGATCATTATTTCTTCCGATATGTAGTACCTTACATTTATCAACGTTAAATTTCATTTGCCATTTATTGGCCCAAGACGTTAGTCGATCAAGGTCTGATTGTAAGACTTCTCTGTCACTTGTCGAAGTTACTTTACTGGCAATTTTCGTATCGTCAGCGAATTTTGATATTTTGCATGAGATCCCATCATCTATGTCATTAACATATATCAGAAACAAAATAGGGCCAAGTACTGAACCCTGTGGTACGCCACTTTTTACGTTTAACCATTGAGAGGAGACACCGTTTAAGACTACTCTCTGTTTACGTTCAGAGAGCCAGTCCTGAAGCCAATTGTAGATGCTACCAGAGATACCGTGAATCTTTAGTTTGTTAAGCAATCGTTGATGGGGAACTTTATCAAAGGCCTTTTGAAAATCCAGATATATGATATCTACTGCTCTGCTTTCATCGTACGTGTCAAAAACATTGTAAAAGAAGTCTAATAAGTTAGTTAGACATGAACGTTTATTACGGAAACCATGTTGTGAGGGTTTAATTATATCGTTGTCTTCAAGGAATTTCACCATATTGTCACGAATGATTGTCTCCATTAATTTACATACTACTGACGTCAGACTGATTGGCCTATAATTTCCGGGTTGTGACTTGTCTCCCTTTTTGAAGATTGGGGTTACATTAGCACGTTTCCAATCTGATGGAACTTTACCAATCCTTAAGGATTTATTGAATATGATTGCAAGCGGTTTACTGATCTGATGCTTGACCTCTTTCAAGATTTTCGGGGAAATTTTATCTGGTCCAGGGGTTTTATTATTTTTCATCTTATCGATTTTTTGTTCAACGTCATTTTCTACGATGAGTAAATCATTTAAGAAGTTTTCGGTTCTTCTAGTCTCGAGTGGTTGAAACGATGAACAATCCTCTTCTGTAAATACGGATGCAAAAAAGTTGTTTAGGATTGTAGCCATTTCATTTTCGTCGTTTGTGTGATTTCCTTGTCCTTTAGTAAGTGGACCGATATTACAGGTAAGGGCTTTTTTACTCTTAACAAAACTATAAAATTCTTTAGGATTAGATTTACATGATTCCGCTATATATTCTTCAAGGTTATTCTTGCTGCGCTTTATTAGTCTCTTAGTTTCGCGACGAACTCTGTCAAACTCAACTTTGTCATCTTGGTTTTTAGTTGATATATACTTATCGTACGCGTGGTTTTTGAGAGAGAGGCTGTTTTTTATCTCATCGTTCCACCATTTTGGTTTATTCTTCCTTGTTGAAGGAGGAGGAGGAGGAGGAGGAGGAGGAGGAGGAGGAGGAGATGGAGATAGTGTGTTCGTAAATGTGTGTACTAATGAAATAGAATACCAAGAAAAATAAAAATGAAAGTGAAAGAATGCAAACTACTTCATTAAACATTATTTCACGTAGAAGAAAATGTTACGAGAATAATGGTCTTTCTTATAATATTATGCGGTAGACAAGTTGTGTTAGTAGTAAGATGCGAGGGAAATAATAGTGTGGGAAAAGGAAATAAATAGAGGAAAGAATGGTAG